>SNQJ01S0008814.1:88480-117362 GCA_010110895.2 Picea sitchensis | reverse complement strand
GGTGGCAAAGTAAGTTGCAAAATGGCACGCAACAAGTGGGTAATGTATTTCCATCATGGCAAAGTTTTATTTCTGCACTTAGAAAGAAATTATATCCTTTGGGTTATAAGGAGAAAGCTTTAATTGAATGTCAAGCTCTTAAACTAAGAAAAGGACAAATAATGCAAGAATACACATATGGTTTTCGTAAGATGGCATTGATGTTAGATATTCCTTTATATACCCAAGAAAATATTATGAAGTATATAGGAGGTTTACCTACACATATTCGTAACATTGTATTCATGTTTGGACCTACTAATCTTGATGAGGTTTATGTTCAAGTTACATACATTGAAGCAGGGAAAATAGGAGTTGGTATATCAGGGGAATCGTCTTCAAGGAAAGAGGACAAAAAGAGGTGGAATGGAAAGAAGGAAAATTCAATGGCCAGAAAGGAAGAGAAGCCCTCTTGGAAGCATTGCAAGAAAGAAGGTCATGATGAGGACCGTTGTTGTAAATTGCATCCCGAGAAGAGACCAAAGTGGTTCAAAGAGAGAAAAGGGAGGCAAACAGTTGCAGTAGCAACACGACCAACAAACTTGGGGTCAGGTTCAGGTGATGAATCTAAAGTCTCATTGGTTGGTTTAGCAGGTAAAATTGGTGATGGATTTGATGCTAGAAGTAAATTGTTTCACATAAGGTTCATAATGAGGCATACTAAGGTTGAAACATTGATATATAGTGGATCTCAATATAACTTGATTTTAGAAGAATTGGTTAAACAATTGGGATTAAACACTCAGATGCATCATAAGCCTTACACACTTAAATGGATAAGAAACAATCATCAATTGCACATAAAAAATCAATGTACATTAAAGTTTTCAATTTCATATAATTTTGTGGATGAGATAACATGTGATGTGGTGCCACTCAATGAATGTGGGATGGTATTAGGCAGTTCTTACTTGTATGATCATAAATAAATCTTATACAGGGAAAAGAATTGATATCACTTAACCAAAGAAGGAAAAGAATATGTGGTTCATGCTCATCATTTAAAGAAAAATAAATCTCTTCAAACCATGGAATAATTAAGAAAGGTGGCTCATGCAAGAAACACACCTGTAATTGTTTCAAATCAATTAATCGGTCTTAAGAAAGAATAAGAGATGATTGTAGAATGGAAAATCAATCACACTTTGCTTCAAGATAAGCTAATGTCGTGCAAGTATTACAAACATATTAGCTCATTTGTAGTCATATTTTTTATGTTATAATTAGTAATTTTATCAACATGTATGATAGTGGCTTCAGTAATATGTGACAAAGTACAAGTGGCTAACAATATGTTGTTAGCTATCATGGTTGTTTTACAATTGATCTTGATGAGACAGGTGCACAAGACAGAGTTTAAAGATAGAGAAAAATTTGGGTGGCCTATCCTGCACTTGATCACTGGTCAGTAACCTTTTTGGGACCAAAAGGTCTTTAGTAGGGAGGTGTGATCCAAAATTGGATCTCGAGACCAAAATGGGTCCAGGAAGGCCTAAAATTCAAAGTTCTTAGAATCACTTCAAAATGAATGTGTGCGTAGTCCTCATTGATATGAACCCAATGCAACTTGAACAGGATCAAACAGACATCGTATGCTCAATATATCACATTTTGTTCATTTCATCAAACAGACAAACAAAGATGATGATTATGCAGTTCGTACAGTGCCACATGTCAGTTGATTGTACAGGTCATATGATCGTACAACTGACGTGGCAGGGTCCATTAGCATGTTGACTTGGACAGGTTTTTTACTGGGCAAGTACAAGTGGATGAGTCAAGGAGTGACACGTGTCACCATTGCAAGGGTGACACGTGGCACGTGCATATGACTTACATGGAAGGTATAGTAGATGTTGACATGGCTTGAAAATGGTCAAATCGAGCACTGACACATGGAAATATTGTTGGCATATGGTACGGTGCCACATGGCCCAGTCATGGGATGCCATGTGGCACCCATGTATTGGTTTGTTAGTTGTGGAAAAAGGTATGGAGTGCACGGGATTTGAACCTGTGACCTCTGGTATGGGAAAACATCTTGATAGGGTCGGGCTAGCCATCCCACCCTCACTTTGGTTCTTAACCATATATGGTTTCATTTATATTTATGTTGATATATGTGTTATGGTGGATAGAGTAAGGGTTGGGACTTAGCCCCATCCCCGGCACAAAACATATCACATGACCCTTACCACTCGACCCTGTATATATTATTTGGCGTGGGATTGGTTGTAGCCTCAAGCCCCGGATCGTGGCCACATGTGACTACAGCATAGAACCCTTGACCCGGACTCTGGACTTAAGCGTTTATATGGTTAGTGTCCGATCGGTCGGGCTAGCCTGCCAACCAAGGTGTTAGACCAGGGGATAAGGTTGTAGGTTATAAGAGAGTAGTGCATGGAGCTAGGGACGAGGGACATATGGCATTGCATACAACCAAGAGTTGAATGGTAAGGGGGCCATCACGCAAGGCCATAGTGCTTGGGCACATGGCCACCCTCCAAGTGACTAGGAGCCAACAAAAAAGGGGTTGTGCCCTTGATTTATGACAAAGTGGTTTTTATACATTATTGTATGGTTTTTGTTGATTTTCTCAGTAGATTTGTGGGATTTTGATCATTTTGGGGGGATATTGGGCCCTTTTTGAGGCCATATCTTTGGGAGAAGTTGGGAGGTTGTTACCAAATTCAAGCCTATAAAAACCAGAGGTTCTTGAAGCCAAGGAGAAGGTTCAGAACAGGTTTATGATGAAGAATTATTTAGCGAAAGCCATTTTTATGCAGGGAAGCTATTGAGGAGAGCACCTTTGCGGACCATTTCTGGGAGCTTCGTTCATCCGATTTCAATGACGTCAGTTTTGTTGGGTTCTTGAGATCTAGTAGAATAAGACCAGATCATTTTGTAATATTTTTGGAATTTTTATGATGTACTTTTAAAGATTCGAATAGAAATAAGAAAGCCTCACCCACTTAGACAAAGGCCCAAAGATGTAGGCGAGATTGTCGAACTCTGTTATCACTTTGGTGTTTTATGGTTTGTTGTTCTTCATGCTTATGTTTAGATCTATATATTATCTTATGGCTGCTATGTTTTATCTTTAATTATTCCTCTTTCTTCATTTTCCTAAATGGTATTTTAACTCATTCATAATAACTCAACCATTGTTGTTTAAAAGATCTTTTCAGATCAATGAGTCAGTCGAATCACCCAAGGGACACATGCCCACTTAGACTAAAGTCAACCTAAAAACAAAAGTGGACAAACATGAAAGTTTGCATCCACTCCAAGGAAAAGAGGCTCCACTTGGCAAAGTTGGGAGCCTATGTATGCAAGGGAGAGGGAAAAAAAGGAGGTAGGAAAAAGTGACATGCATATTTCATAATAATAGAGTTGTGAGTATAAGGTAACATCTAGGGAAAAGAGAGAGAGATTATCCCAAGGAGGAAAGTCAACCCTAGTGGGTGACTTGAGATTACTTGAGGATTCTACATTGAAGAGCAGAGAGGGTGAGTTCATCTTGAAGAAAAGTAGTTGGTGGACGAATGACTTTGGAGGTTAAGTTGAGTGTTTTAGGACACACCATTATGAGACAAAGGAAACAAGATCTGCAGTGATGAAGAGGGGAAGAGAGATTTTTCATTCAAAATTCCGACTGAGGCAATGAAGGAAGGGCGCACAAGTTGACTCATCAAATAAGAGTCAAGGTGTTTTCATAATAGGTTTCTTTGTGTAAATTGAGTAGAAGCTCCCCTTTGTAAAATTTATTTGTGTGGCACGCGTTGATCTTGACAAACTGCTATTTTGTATTAATATTTGGGTGTTAGTCCATTTTGATGTTCAAATTGGTCAAGATCCAAACTAATCTCATGAGGATATGAATCCCCCTCCGTTTTTATAGAGTTTTTACTCCTCTTTGGCTAAAATATTTATCTTGATTATTAAAATATTAAAAACAAGGGATACTTTAAAGAAACTCCAATATTTATCGCTCAACAAAATATAAAATAATACCGGTTAAATATATATATATTCACAAAAATAATTCATGAGAAGAGGACCAAGAATATTCAAAGACTATAATACAAAATATGCAGAATATTGTATAGAAATAAAATCACAATCATATGAAAAATAATATAATTCTCACATCCATCAAAGTATCATAATTTTGATCACATTCGTAAGAATGAAAGACAAAGGTCCGCAATTGAGAGAAATTTAAAAGATTACTTCATTCAAAATAGTAGAGAATATGATAGGTGCACTTCAAACATCCCATGCTCAATAAATTAGATTTCAAGAAGTAATTGAAATTACACCCTAAAATAGTTCTCTTGGGAGTTCCAAAAAACAATAGTCTTTAATAGTATGTAAATAAAATAAAAATAACATTTGTCCAAATGGACTGGGATGTGGCTCCCATGGACCATAATATGGAAATGGAATAGGGATGAACCTGAAAAGAAGAAAGAAGGAAACGTTCAAAAATGGGTTATGTTTTCTCAATAAAGACAAGACACAACTAGATGATTCATGGATAAGAAGAGAAAAAAATAGGGAAATTATGAAAGATGTGATCATTTTACTCATTGTGATGGATTTATCTCTCTCTCTCTCTCTCTCTATGTATCTGCCTTTCGAGGCGCCTTTTATATTCTCCTTTGTTGGGATTCTTTCACTGTTTGTAACTACCATTTCTTGATTTGTTTGCATTGTTTTGATTAAATCTTGTTTTAATCAATTGTCAATGCAATCCCTCGTTGGTGTGACAATTACCTCTTGTCTTAATATTATCAAATGATGAATCCTCTATCTCTCGATAGTTAATTAAAATTTTATGTAATGAGTCTTCTATGTCTTCATTCTTGTTTACCTAATTGACTAACTAGCTTTCTACTTCAAATTATGAATACTCTGTTAAATTGTTAAATATCTCGACTGATATAGATTTCAATGATGCTAATTTCTTTTCAAATTGCTCCTTAGTCATAAATATAGAATTTAAAATTATCTTTTGGTCATCAACTTCTTCGGTTTTTCCAACTAGATCTAAATCAACTAATTTTAAATACAACTCTACCCTTTTGAAACTTAAAGTGTCAAGATCGACCAATGTTTTTTTTAAACATTTAATTCTTTTAATCCAACATTCCTTTAATTGTTTAATGCGGACCAGGGAGGGTAAGTCTTCTTATTTTCTTTTTAATTCACTCATATTTGAGTCTTTCATTAAAAAATCGGTAACAACTCCTTTATAAAACTCCTCGTCATTTTCTAAGTCAACATGTACATATTGTCTCAAGTTCGTCAGCCTTGATCCTAGAGAAATGGAATTACTTGCTAGTTCCAAAATCTTGAGGACTAAAGAAATTATCTTTTTTATATTTTCCCCAACATATCTTTTGATTGCAACAAGTAATATTGATGTCCCTCTTAATATTGAACTGGATTCTGGTGTTCTATCAAAGCTTCTCCAGGGCTAAATTGTAGTAATTGGGATGGAAACTATGGGAGATGAAATTAGAGCATTCTCCAATTCTTTAACTCTTTCCTTTTAAATTGGCATTTTCATTCTCCATATAATCAACTGACATTTTAAGGGCTTCACCTATGACTTCATGAATTCATACAATTTTCAAAGGTGGAACTCCATTTAGTTCAAGTTATGAGCTCAAATTTCCTTGAGTCTTTTTGTTTTTTGAATGCATTTTCTAAAAAAATAATTTCTTTGAATATTTATCAAACAAATAATTATGTATAGTTATGTATTTTTCTTCAAAAAGAATCACTTCTTGTGTGGCAAATTATACTGCAACTTGTCTTCTTTCTTGCACTCTGTGTTCTTCATCGGGGAATTATGTATCTTCAATCTTTGCATCTAGGTCCATGTCTTCAAGAGAGATTTCATCTTTAGGTTCGACATCATTTGTTCCTTCCTTATTTATTTATATTTTTATTTTGTTGGTTACTATAAGTTTATCGGGTCTTTCAAGACTTCCCTTAGGAGGGTTTAGGTCACCTTTGTCATCAACATTTTCCATTGAAGACTTATTTTTCTCTTGTGTTTTTTACTGAGAATTTGGTTTTGGTTAGATGCTTATATGATGAGATACATTAGAAGAATGAGTACTCCTTTCATTAGAAACTCTTCCCCTATGTTTATGTTGGTCAGTAGTGCTAATTACAGTCTCAATTTCCTCTAGTTTATTTTCAGCAAACACTGCATGAGGGTCTTGGATGTCACTATCTTCGTCTCTGAATAGAAATGAATTATCAAGTGAAAGAATGAAACCGAAAGATGTCATATGATCCATTAAAAAGTGGCTAGGTTTGAACCCTTTGATTTAATCTACTAACTTTAAGTTATATTGGTCAAAATGCACTGAAAATTCATCAATATTTGAAATACTTCTCAAGAAAATTTCTCCAATTCTCTAAGGAAAAGGAATGAATTGCTTCTTTCTTTTTTCATGAAATAAGTGAGCCTAAAATCTATATCGTGTGCAAACCTCTACAACAAATATCTTTTCTGAGACATAATATGGGATATATAAAGGTCTTTCTCAAGAGCAATTAATTTTGATAACATTGTAGTGCTACATGGCTTCAATTGTTCCTTTCTTATCCAGGAAAGTCGTTTCTTATAAATATAGTCTCGATGATTTCTACCCAAAAATATGTTTCTTGAAGGAAGAAACAAATGCATGATGAAATTCATAGAAATGATACATAGCCTTTTGTTTCCATTAGGCTAGGTACCACATTATATTGGGTCAATTTTACAACTAACTGATCTTCCCAAATTCAAACCCTTGGAAACATGATAGTAAGGGATGATGAATATTAAGTATGAAGTCATGTAAAATTTTGTGTTCTTCTTGAAATTTGATAATTGAAAATATATTTCTACAGAATTAATCTTTTCCTGGTAAAAAAATTATTTTTCTTAAACTGTAAATTGCAAAATGTAGAGAGAAAGTTGAGGAATGGTAGTTGTATATTCTTAACCAGCTATTATGGAGAAAAGCCATGTTATTTATTGATAAGTGTTTTTTAACAAACTAACCTGGATGTTAGATAAGTCTTTTGGCATCATTATCGGGTCTTCGAGATATTCCTGCAGAAGCTCTAATCCATTTTTTATTTATTTCAAGAAACTATTGGCTTCATCTAATCCAGGTGGATATTGGTGGCCACCCACCTATTCCAATTAGTTCCTCTTGACATTTTTTAGTTCACAACATTCTTCTATACTTCTTTGTAATTGTGAGTTCTACACTTCTGGAGTTGTCTGAATACCTACACATCTTCCAAGTGGAGATTGGTGGCTGCCCACCTAATCCAACTGGCTTATTTTGGAAGTTTTCAAGACATCACATCTTTTTGTACTTCCAAGTTCGTTTTGGGGCCCTAAACAGTGTTTTTTTTGGCTTGCCATAGTCAAACTATATAAAAAGTTAGAGTTTGATATCACAATGCGTATTTCTAGAAAATACCTTTCCAATGGGCTATCATGCACCTAAAATGGAAATCGTATGCAAAAGTTGCAACTCAAGGAAGTTGAGGTACCAACTTACCCAGTGGGGCCCACATAACTTTTGGCGTTTCACCTCCTAGGGTTAGGTTTTGGATGTCTAGGGTTTTGGAATTCATGAGTAATGTTAAAAATGACTCTAGAGCCTCATTGTAATGATTCTACTCAAATGGATATGTGTAGCAACCACATCTCTTCTCAAAGATAACTACTACCATTCGAACAAGTTATTTTCAGTTCTGCAGTTTTACAGTTTCAGCCTATTTCATTTAGTCAATAACAGTTATTGTTCATTGGATTTTTTTGTTGTTATATGTATCTTTGTGTTATTGTATCCAGTCTATTAGTCAGTTTGTTCCTCTCATAAATCTGGATCAATGGTATTAGAGCAGTATGCTCTTCATTTATTTTTCTTTGTGCATATCCCCAACAAGATCTGGGTACAAGAAGTTGAGACTCGAACCAGTCGATCCTTTTCAAGATCAGTCGCATCGAACCCAACAAAAAACCATGGGGGATGACAAGAAAGATGATGGAGCAGGAGATCCTTTTAAAATGTTTCTCAAGGAATCCCTTGCGCGAAAAAGGAATGAAATGACAGAGAACTTTACACAGATCCTCTGGAGACTACCCATAGAAGAAGAATATTCATCAAGAGGCCATGCAACCCCCTTCAAGCTACAGGTAAATTTTGATATTCCAGTATTTGAAGGACTAATAGATGCATATGTTGTAGATAAATGGTTGAATTTTCTCAAAGGGTATTTTTCAGTCCACAGTTTTTCCGATAGGTAAAAGATTACTTTTTCACTCCTTAAGGTCGTCCCCCATGTTAAGGATTGGTGGGACACTTAGTCTGAGAAAAAGGACATAGAGTAATCTACAATATTTGTGGTTTCCCCCACATGGGATTCCTTCATGGATGTCATTAAATAACAATACTACCATGTTGGAAGCTACGAGGACCAGTACATAAGATGGATCACCCTGTGCCAGGAAAGGGTCCAGACAATACTAGATTTCACCAACATTTTCCATACCATGCGCACCAAATTGGGTATCAAAGACTCTAAGTGAAATCTGGTGCTGATATACCACGACTATTTGCATAGATACATTCAAACAGAAATGGATTTTCTGGACATCGCATCATTGGGTACAAATTATAGATATGTTGTCAATATCGAGCAAAACTTTAAGCAGAAGAGGTGAGAGTTTGGATTTGCAAAATCCTCACAGTTGAAGTAGGGAAAAGGAATCCCCAACCCACACAACAAGGGATAGATAAAATATGACCACTCTTAGGAAAACTAGTACAACTCGCAACACGAGAAGGGTAATGAAAATTCGAACAAGGACATGAGAAAATGATGTGAATAACATAAAATCCCTTGGCACAACATTGAAGAATGTCGCTACAATCAGTCACTCATGGCCGAGTTGAAATATTTTGAGTCAAAGGTCGATTATGAATCCAAATCAAATCCAAAAGGAGGGAAGCAAATTATTGATGTTGAACGTAGTGCCACTATCGCTACCACCAAAGTCCAACCAAGCAAACCAGAAGAACCAAAGGAAGGGGAACACCTCTTTCACTCACATATGTGGGTAAAGGGGGCTCCACTTCATTTCATTGTCAATTGTGGTAGTCATAAGAACCTTATATCAGCAAAGGTCATCAAGAGGTTGGACCTACCGACAACAACACACCCGCAACCCTACACCATCATATGGATTCAACAAGGAAGAGATTTATGTGTCAGCCAACAGTGTTTTCTGCCCTATGGAATCAGGCCTTTCATAGACAAGGCATTGTATGATATTGATCCCCTTGAAGTTTGTAATGTTCTTTTAGGACAACCATATTTGTGGAAGCAACATGTTTTGTATGAGTCTAGACCCCGCAGTGTTATTATTACTTTGGGCAGAAAAATGTATAGGATACCATAGGTAGTGCTTCCAACCACTATTTATTTAATATCTTCTAAGCAATGTAGTAATTTCATTTCACAAACTGGGAAGTTATTCTTTTTTTATTTGGGCTCACAGTAAGCATAAGGTCACGGCCACATCTGTGGCCTCTACATAGAGCCTCTCTTTGTAGCAGAAGCAAGTGGACAGGATTGTGGAAGAGTACAAAGACATCTTCTCCTCACCCACTAGGGTACAAACGCACTGCCAAGTCAAGAATCCAATTGATCTAACACCTCGTGCACCTCTACCTAATGGACCAATCTATCATCATTAGCTGATGGAAAATTATGAAATCAAGCCTTAGATACAAGAGCTACTTCAAAAGGGGCACATTAGTCCCAACTCCTCCCCTTGTGGAAGCCTGATTGTACTAGTGCAGAAGAAAGACGGGACTTGGCGGATATGCATTGATTACAAAGCATTAAAAAAAATCAAAGTCAGGAACTGATACCCAATTTCTAGAATTGATGACCTTCTTGACCAAATCAAGGGGGAAAACTTCTTTAGCAATATTGACCTAAATTCTAGCTACCACTAGGTTCCCATCGAACCAACTGATGTATGTAATACAACTTTCAAATCTAGAAAAGGTCTCTTCAAATGGTTGATCATACCCTTTGGCTTAACAAATGCGCCAACCAATTTCATGAGGTTGATGGATGATGTATTGAGACCCTTCACCAACTCTTTTTTTGTGGTATATTTGGATGACATCCTCATCTTCATCAAAACTTGGGAGGAGAACATGCAGCATATTCAATAGGTTTTGATCACTCTGCGATAGCACAAGCTATATGCCAACTTGGAAAAATTCTCCTTTCACATGAACAGGGTCCAATACTTGGGCTACATTGTTTATTAGCATGGCGTACATGTTGATCTAGCTAATATCCAATTCATCCATGAATGTCCAGCCCCGACCACACTGACTAAGATTCAGAGCTTCTAGGGACCGTCCAACTTATATCGATGGTTCATGTTTGTATTCTCTCATATTGCATGGGTTGTTAGCCAAGTAACCAAGGGAGGTGGCAAGGAAACATTCACGTGGGGGAAGGAACAACAATGAGAATTTGATGATCTGAATCATCTCTTGTGCTCAACTCTAGTACTCTCCTTACCCGATCTACTAAAATCGTTCAAGATTGATACTAATGCATCTGACTATGTTGTAGGCGCAGTTCTCACTCAACAGGGTCATTCGGTACCATACCATAGTGAGACACTCTCAGATACTATCTAGAAATACCCCACATATGACAAGGAAATGTATTCCATTATACACACCTATCGTCAATGGAAACATTACATTATGGGAAAGGAGACAATCATCCACACTAATCAAAAGCCTCTACAGTTCATACAAACACAAGGGAATTTGTAGGATGACCGCCATCATAAGTGGTCCACCTACTTGCAGAAGTTCCATCTCAACATTAAGTATAAGACAGGGATGACAAATCATTTCATTGACTTCCTTAGTCAACCTCACGTGGTTGCACTCACCACCATGCTCCATTCCTGTGGACATGAGGCATCTGAGTGGCCCCAAATTTATCAACAAGATCCAGACTTCACCACCACCTATCATCTCTTGGGTATAGGTGTGAATGTCACTAATTTTCACATTTAGGACATATTTTTATGCCATTTGGGCCATCTTCGTATTCCTGGAAGAGAGTGTGAAAAGTTTATTTGGGACGCTCACTACAGTCAGATGGCAAGGCATTTTGGCATGGAGAAAACTATGGCCATTCTACATAAACATTTTTGTTGGCCAAAACTTTGACAGGGCATCAACAAGTATATCAGATCTTGTACTTCATGTGACATTTCCAAGCCAACCATTAAGAACTGAGGCTTATAAACCCCTCTTCCTACTCCGGAGAGGCCTTCGGAATCCATATCGATGGATTACATGTCTGGCCTTTCATCCACCAAGAAAGGCAATGATTGTGTATTTGTGGTAGTTGATCAATTTTCGAAGATGGCCATCATCAAAACCTGCAAGAAGAGCATCAAAGTGGTAGATATTGCCAATCTCTTCTTCGAACAAGTTTTTGTCCATTTTGGGATACCACAAACCATCATCTTCGATCATGACAACAGGTTCCTCAACACATTTTGGTTGAGTCTCTCATCACTATTGGACACCAAGCTCACAAAATCCATTGCTTTCCATCCCCAAACCGATGCCCAAACAGATTTTGTCAATCAGATGATTGTGCACATCCTGCGCATGTACAACTCTAAGAATCAACATACATGGGATGAGAGTCTTCTCTATGTTCAACACAGCTACAACAGGGCTCTCGATAGCTCCACTGACTATAGCCCATTTCAGGTGGGGCTGAGATTCCAAACCTTGGATCGCATTGATGTTGCACTACCTCTTGCAACCACACATGAAGAATCTTCCCATGTTCAGTCTGAGGTCGACAAAGCCACCAGATTCATTGAGCGAATTCATCACATCCGCCAACAGGTCCATGATATTTTGTAGAAATCCAATGCTAAGTACAAGCAACGCCATGATCAACACATGGTATCTCACCAGTTTCAAGTGGGAGACAAGGTCTGGTTACATTTATAGAAAGATCACCTTACAGGGCCCCATCAGAAGCTCTTCCCACTGTGCTATGGGCCTTACACTATCACCAAGGTTGTGGGTAGAAATTATTTTGAGCTCAACACTTCACCCTTCCTTGGCTTGCACCCAATGTTCAATGTGGACCTCCTTCGACCATATTTTCCACCATTATTAGACACCTAAGAGATCACAGAACAATTGACACCAACAGATCTCAACCTTGCTTGCATGGAATAAGAATCCACTTATCAGATAGTGGAAACACAGTTTAAGGGAACTCGCTAGCAGAGGATCCATATTTATCAAGTTTTCAAGGCATGTTAGCTCGTACACCGAGGAAAGTGGCTCACCCGGGGAAAAATTCAGCAGAAGTTTCCTCACCTGATGGGGGGACTCAACTCAATGGAAAAAATTGCTTCCTGAGGGGGGAGGACTGATACAGGTGGATATTGGTGGCCACCCACCTATTCCAACTGGCTCCTCTTGAATGTTTTTAGTTCAACAAGTTCTTTTGTACTTCTTTGTAATTGTGGGTTCTACACTTTCGGGGATGTCTAAATCCCTACACATATTCCAGGTGGATACTGGTGGCTACCCACCTAATCCAACTATATTATTTTGGAATTTTTCATGTCAGCACATCTTTTGTTTACTTCCAGGGTCATTTTGGGGCCCTAAATTTTTTTTTTCGGCTTGCCATAGTCAAACTATAGGAGTCAGAGTTTGATGGCATAATGTGTATTTCTCAAAAATATATTTCCATCATGATATCACGCACTTAAAATGAAGGTCATATGCAAAATTTATGACCCCATGAAGTTGAGGTACCAACTTACCCAGTGGAGCCCACATAACTTTTGTCGTTTTACCTCCTAGTGTTAGGTTTTTGGATTTCTAGGGTTTTTTCATTCATGAGTAATGTTAAAAAGGCCTCTAGAGCCTCATTGTAATGATTCTTCTCAAAAGGATGTGCATAGTATCCACATCTCTTCTCAGAGATAGATACCACCATTTGAGCAAGTTGTTTTCAGTTCTTTAATTTTACAATTTCAACCTATTTCATTTATTCAATAGAATTTATTGTTCACTAGATATATGTTGTTTTTCTCCATATATTTTTGTTATTGTATTCAATTTGTTAGTCATTTCATTCCACTCATAAATATGGATCATCATCTCCCTTGAATGTAATTATCGGCTCTAGGAGTTTAAGGATTTTCTTAAAGACTAAAGTTGTTATAAAAATGGGGGATTCTCCTTGAATTTTAATTATCCTCCAATTTTTATCGTATTTTTCCATGGACTAGGAAACTAGTTCTTTAGAATCAAAGACTTCCAATACACAACCTTTTAAAGAAATCCCTCGTGTCCAAACCTGGTTCACATTCCTTTCCAACAGTGGTAGTGATGAATAATACCAGTATGATCTTGACCATTGGAATCTCTGATCCTCCCACCCAAATGAGTTTAGAGTGTCCTTGTAGAATTGTTCTCTTCTTCTTGTTGTCATGCTTGATGAAGTTGGTGGACTAATGTACAATCACTTTAAAATGTTAATTTCAAAGTAACCATAATATACCATGAAAATTGTCTTTCAAAGGAAATATTAATATGAATTAAATTTGAATTGATGGAGAATTGTCTCGAGAAAGTCGTCGTTAATAACGACGTTTTAATATTTTAACAACTTGTTATTTTCCGTAAGATTTTCATTAAATGTAATTTAGGGAGAATGACAAGATGATACACATATTACCATGGAGCAACGAAGGATCATATCTATGTTAAGAATAATTGAAATCAATTCAAAACCATAGACCCACAAACCCGCAATGAAAACTCAAGAAACAACTAAGTATGAGACTGTATTAGTTGAATGTGAGGGAAAAAGAGTTATGACCCACAAACTCATGGTGAATTTGAAAATCAACTAAGTATTGAAACATCGAGAGAGAAAAGAAAACTTGAGAAAATGACTAAGTATCATAAATTGGTTGGATGAACCTTTCATGATGAAAATCAAGTTAATCGAGTGAGTGGCTCATATCCGAGGTGAAAATTTGAAAAAAATACAATTATGGTGTGAAATAAGGATTGAGGAACATGGTAGTGCATTTTGGAAATGGCAGAAATTTGGGCTTAAACGAGAATATGTGACAAACCCACAGACCCATAAACTTGTGAGAAACACAAAAATTAACTAAGTATTGGTGTAAAATGGATACGACGGAACACAATAGTGCATTTTGGAGAAGCAAGAAGATTGTAACAAGAATAAAAATGACTCATGAACCTGGGCTAAGTGTCGAAATATACAAGAAAATATTTTTTGAAGGACTTAACATATTTATGGGTCAACAACTAGCTCCAACTGTGGGACAATAACCCCATGTGGGTTATCGAGAATCGAGAATATTCACAATTGGGTGATGGAGTCGATAAAAAGAAAGAAAACAAAGGTTCTGAAAATATGCACATTGGGAAGAAAAACCATGTACAGGTTGAGACTGAAAATTCTTAAGAGAAGAGTTTTTTGAGACATTTCCCATTGACTGGAAACAATTGCATTGTTTCATTCATGTCTTTGAGCATATATGAATTATATCCAATAATTTTTTCAATAATATATGGACCAAACCACAATGATTCAAACTGTGTGTGCAGAGGGAGTTTTTCCTTGGCTTTATTCCACAATAATACAAACTGTTCTTTTTGAAAATATTTTGTCGATGTACCTTGATAAAAACTTTTCTTGGTGACATGTTTTCTTTGAGTGATTTTCCTTAATGCCTCATTTCTTTGTTCTTCCAATTGCATCAACTGATCATATCTTCTTTGTAGAGGAGAAACTTCTTTTAAATCTTGAATTTTGGCAGTGTATGTCAAAGCATTAAACTCAAGGTGAATGGAAATTTTGGCTTCTTTTCCATATACCAATGTATATCATGACTATCCAGTTCTACCCTTTGGTGTAATTTGGATGGCCCATAATGCATCAATAACTTTTGTATGCCAATTCATCTAGTTCATAGAAATTGTCTTTTTAAGGATATAGATAAAAGTTTTATTTGTTGATTTAGCTAAACCATTTCCTTGGGGATAATAGTTTTATGATTGACCCATAAAGATACCAAATTCCCCACAAAATTTGGTGAGATTTTATCCAATGAAAATTGATCCATTGTTAGTTATGAACTTCTCTGGAACTTTGAATCTTAATAAGATATTTTCTTTAAGGAAATTAATGAGTTCTTCGTAATCATCTTTTTTGAGAGGTAAATTCTCTTTCCACTTGTTGAAATAATCAGTTGCAGTGAGAATATATGAATGGCCCTTGTTGAACTTTGGATTGATTGGTCCAATGACATCTAGTCTCCATTGTGTGAATGATTCTTCAATTATTATTGGTTGCAATGGCATTGTTTCTTTTTTCATTTTCCCTAAAAGAAATTGTGAAGAGATTCATTTTCTAATCATTGAATATAAGTCTTTAAAAATGGAAGGCCAATAATAACCATCTCTCATAATTATGTGTCCAGTAGTCATAGGTGGAAAATGTACGCCAAAAACACCTTCATGAAATTCTCCCAAAACTTTTTTATCTTTTGTTGAATCAATACATATTAACATCATTCCATCAAAATTTATTAAAAACATCACCTCAACAACTAATACATATTGGTTTTCCTTCATTTTCAATGCCCTTCTTTGCTTTGAAGACATACCAACTGGAAACTAGCTAGATTTCAGATAAAAGATAATATCCTTGTACCACTCATATGTGGATGATCATGACCCTACTGAAATAAATATATCTTCATTTACTGCATCAATCCATTTCATTAGTTTACATAGTCCTTGTCCTCTAACTTGTTTTAAGGGATTGATCTTAATATCAAATTCTTGAATTTTAGAAATCTCGTTTTCCTATTTTGCTTCTCTTAATTGTTGATTAACTTGCATCTTCACTGGAGAAGTTGGGACAGAGGCTATGACATGATATGAAAAAATATAAGTCCTAAAGTGTGCCACTACGTTAACCAAGGAGAGAGCCTTCTTTTCTATTTCTGAGTATTTTAATTCATAATCATGAAACTTATTGGAAGTTATTCATCCTTTAAATTTATTTGTGTTAGTATTGAAACAATAGTTTCCTCTGAATCAAATGAATATTATGAAATCTTGATCAAAATTTGCGATGATAAATACTCGAGTAGTAGTGATTGCATGCTTGATTCTGGTGAATGATGCTTGAATCTCATGATTCCATTAAAACTTATGATCTTTTTTCAACAACATATTAATGGGATTTACAATTTTTGCATAATCTGGTACAAATATCTGCACAAATTTTATCTTTCCAAAGAAATATTGAACTCCCTTTTTGGATGTCGGGGGATTCAATTCATTGATTTCCTTAATTCTTTCTAGATCAATATAGATCCCCTCCTTACTTATTATGTTCCCCGAAAAATTTCCCTCTTATACAGTAAACAAACATTTCTTTGGATTCAAAGATATGCCACACAATCTACAATGCTCAAACACTTCCCTCAAATGTTTGATATGCTCTTGTCTAAACTTTGAGTGAATGGTAAAATCATCCTGATAGACAGCCATGAATTTTCTAATACATATTTAAAGGCATGATCCATTTCTCTTTGGAAAGTTTCTCCAACATTCCTTAACCCAAAATTCATACGAACATAGGCATAAGTCTCCCAAGGTGTAAGAAAAGTAGTTTTGGGCCTGTATTTTTTAGCAACCAACATCTGATTGTATCCAAAAAAACCATCAAGAATAGACATTAATGTTGAAAAAATAACTTGTTGTAATAAAATCTCCATATTTGGCAGTGGATAATTGTCTTTGATGCTTACTCTGTTTAAATCTCTAAAATCGACACAAAGGATAATTTCACCACTCTTCTTTCTAACTATTACTAGATTTGACAACCACTCTGAATTTCTTATTGGAAAAATGATTCCAGGTTTCTTTAACTTGTGCTTCAACTTGGGATTTATTATTCTTAGCTTCTTATTGACAAGATTCACTCCTTCTTTAAGGGGTATGATATGTTGAAAAATGGACTTGTCATATTCCTTTATGTCATAGCAATTCCAAGAAAAAACATTGCAAAATTGTTTAAACATGGAAGTATATTGATCAATTTCTTTCTTTGTGTATTTGGTGCCAAGATTTACATATTTGGGAAAATCATGAGTTCCAATGTTTATCTTATGTTTCCCCTCTACTTTTTTGATAGATGTCGCCTCCTTTGTATCATGAAGTTTTTTTTTTTATCATCTCTTGTGAAAAGAGATTCAAACCAAATACAAGATTTCATGATAGATACATGATTTTGATCATTTAATATTTCAGAAGAATTATTTGAATTAGCAAGAAAATCATCCAATTGTTCATCATTTTAAAAATCTTATAGGTAATATTGGTTATTATGTATTGAAGGCCTGAAAATTCTCCTTACATGGAATATATTTTGATTTTTGGAATCATCTGGATTGAATAGGGATGCAACAACTGCCAGTGAGTCATCCTTCTGATTTTTATCTCTAGGGATGAAAGAGATATTAAATGAATTGAAAGAGTCCAAAAGTTCAATTTCTATTTTTGCATAATGCTTCATCCTTTCTTTCTTTATCTTGTATTTATTTTTAATATGATTTATGACTAATTAGGAATTTCCAGTTACTACCAAATTCTCTACTTTCATCTTCAATGCAAGATTTGTCCCTTGAATCAGTGCTTCATATTCTTCCTCATTGTTTGTATAAGGAAACTCCAATATGGTAAAATGTGGATAAATAATTGAATAAGGAATTAAAAAAAAAAATCCCCACTCCACTTCTAGATTTGGAGCAAGCACCACCAAACGACATTTTCCATAAACCTTGAAAATAATTATCCTTGTCTTTCTTTGAAGGGTTGACCTATTATGGACTAAAAAAAACATAATTTTCAATCCTTGCATCAATGTAGTTCTCCATTAATTGATTTTCTTTCTTTCTGAAGGATACATGATTTCTGGCTTCTCTAGGAACTCTGGCCATTGTTCCATATTTGTTAGGAAACAACATGTAGCTTCATTCATTCATTATATATCATCCAATCATTGAAGACCAGTCTCTTCCAAAACAAACTTTGTATGTTGGAGGAAAATATACCACTATGATGGTAAAGACTGTTGTTATGTGTAGTGCTATAATTATTTGTCTTCTTGCAATTTTTGTTTCTTCCTTGAAGGTGAGGGCTTCCAATGATATTTCAATATTTTCTCATCTTCTCTTTGTTGATAATACCAAATTATACAATTGATGCAGAACACTCATTTTATTTCCTAATCGAACTTGTAACTGGGGTTGACTAGGTTCAAGATGAGTCATGAAGATTTTGTTCTACGAAAACAACATTTTTTTCTCCCCAATATGGTTGCCAAAAATGTTGATGTTGATATTGATCAATATTCAAATAGAAACCTCATGAGGATATGAATCCCCCTACATTTTTATAAACGTGGTACTCCTCTTTGGCTAAAATATTTATCTTGATGATTGAAACATTAAAAATAGGGGATACTTTAAAGAAACTCCAATCTTTAGCACTCAACAAAATATAAAATAGCACTGGTTAAAAAAAAATATATTCACAAAAATAGTTCATGAGAAGAGGACCAAGAATATTCAAAGACTAAAATACAAAATATGCAAAATATTGTACAGAAATAAAATAACAATCGTATGAAAAATAATATAATTCTCACATCCATCACAATATCATAATTTTGATCACATTTATAAGAATGAAAGACAAAGTTCCACAATTGAGAGAACTTTAAAAGATTATTTCACTCAAAATAGGAGATAAAATGATAGGTGCACTTCAAACATCCCATGCTCAATAACTTAGAGTTTTGGAAGCTATTGAAATTACACCCCAAAATAGTTCTCTTGGGGGTTGAAAAAAATAATAGTCTTTAATAGTATGTAAATAAAATAAAAATAACATTAATCCAAATTGACTAGGATGGGGATCCCATGGACCATAAAATGAAAGTGGAATAGGGCTGAACCTGGAAAAAAATAAAAATAATGAAACAATAATAAATCAGTTATGTTTTCTCAATAAATACAAGACACAACTAGATGATTCATGAACGAGAAGAGAAAATTAATAGGGGAATTATGAAAAATGTGATCAGTTTACTCATTGTGATGTATTTCTCTCTCTCTACCATGGTGCATTTTGTATTATCCTTTGTTGGGATTCTTTGACCATTTGTAACTGCCATTTGTTGATCTATTTTCGTTATTTTGATTAAAGTTTTATTTAACCAATTTTCAATGTAATCCCTCATTGGTGCAACATTTACCTCTTCCCTTACTCTTATATCAAATAATAAACGCTCTATCTCTCAATAGTCAATTTGTAATGTGTCTTCTATGTCTTCATTATTGTTTACATAATTGACTAACCATATTTCTACTTCAAATTATGAATACTTTGTTAAAATATTAAATCTGCCGGTTGATGTAGATTTCAATGATTCTAATTTCTTTTCAAATTGCTCCTTAGTTATAAATGTATAATTTAAAATTATCTTTTGGTCATAAAATTCTCAAGAGGTTCTAGCTATATCTAACTCAACTAATTTTAAATGAAATTCTCCCTTTTTGACAATTAAAGTGTCAACATCAACCAATATTTCTTTTAAACATTTAATTCTTTTAATCCAGCATGCCTTTAATTGTTTAATACAGACCGGGGAGGGTAAGTCTTCTTCTTTTATTTTTAATTCCCTCATATTTGATACATTCACAACAAAGGTGGTAACAACTCCTTTATAAAAATCCTCATCATTTTCTAAGTCATCTTGTAAATATTGTATCAAGTTCATCATCCTTGATCCTAAAGAAATGAAATTATCTGTCAATTCCCAAGTCTCGAGAACTAAATACATTATTTTGTTTATATTTTCCCCAAAATATCTTCCGATTGCAACGAATAAGCTTGATTTCCCTCTCAATATTGAACTATATTCTGGTGTTTTATCAAAGATTCTCTAGGGTTGAATTGTAGCAATTGGGATGGAAAATATGGGAGGTGGCATTAGAGAATTCCCCAATTATTTAAATCTTTCCTTTAAATTTATGTTTTTATTCTCCATCTCATCAACTGGTATTTTAAGGGATTTACATGTGACTTCATGAATTCATACAATTTTCGAAGGAAGAACTCCATTTAAGTCAAGTTCTGAGCTCGACTTTTCTTGAATCATTTTTTTAATGAGTTTTCTCAAAAACTAATTTCTTTGAATCTTTATCAAATAGAGAGTTATGCATACTTATGGATTCTCGTTGAAAAAGAATCACTTCCTATGTGGAAAGTTCTACAACTTGTCTTCTTTCTTGTACTCTTTGTTCGTCATCGGGAAATTCTATATCTTCAATATTTGCATCCAAGTCCATGTCTTCAAGAGATATTTCATATTCAACTTTGAACTCATTTGTTCCTTCCTTATTTATCTTCATTTTTTTTTACTGGTAACTGGAAGTTTTTTAGGCCTTTCAAGACTTCCCTTAGGAGGGTTTTGGTCACCTCTGTCCTTAGAATTTTCCATTGAAGACTTATTTTGGCCTTGTGCTTCTGATTGAGAATTTGGTTTCTGTTGATTTCTTCTCTGAGATATATTAGGAGAACAAGTACTCCTTTCATTAGAAACTCTTCCCCTTTGTTTATGTTGGTTAGTAGTTATAATGACAATCTCAATGTTCTCTGGTTTCTTTTCAAAAAACACTACTTGAGGATACTAGCTGTCACCTTCTTCCTTTCTAGATAGAAATGAATTAGAAAGTGAAACAATGAAAGAGACAGATGTCATATGATCCATAAAAAAGTGGTTAGGTTTGAACCCTTTTATTTCATATGCTAACTTTAGGTTATACTGGTTAGTGTTGAAGGATATGATATGATTAGAATTTAAATCATATTAAGAAAAAGCATTGTTTGGGATTCTAATTTACTACTGAAGATGCTAAGCTACTCTATAGTAGATACCGCATATGAATTTCCTTGCGCTCAACTAAAATGGACTAAATCTTAAGTAGTAAATAGGGTAGACAGAATTTTACCAACTCCCTTCCTTTAACTAGATATTAATATACAATCCAGAGACATTATAGCACTTCTAGTCCAGAGTGATTGAGCCAGTATATATAATGTTTCTTTAATTAAGAAGGTTTATATTTTAACACCCAATGGATCTAGTTTATAATATCTATTGAATAGTTCGATTGATTTTCCAGTGGACTGACGAGCGAAGGTTCTCTGAAGACTACTTGTACTTATCACAAAAATGAATTATGATAACCAAATTGTTGACCCATGACTCGAGATAAGGCCTAAACTATCTCAACTAAAGAGTGATTCATGAGAGTTCATAAATTCATTAATATATAAATACCATGAAATAAATTTTGATTAAATCTCTTGAACTAAATTTGCATCATTTATAACTACTAGAAAAGAACGTAATTCACAACAGGCTTAATTACTCTTAGATGGTTACCCAATATGTCAAGAAGATTTTCTTAAAAGATGAAGGTAAGATTGGGTGTTGTCTCATATGTTTTAAGAAATTCAAAATACATTAATAATTATCACGATTCCTTTACTCGATCGTTACTGGGTCGATAATATAGATGTAACTCCACAAGAAAAATTTCACGAATAGGAAAGAATGACATGTAACATTCTAGAGTAGAAGAATATCTATTTTCCTTTCTTCCAAGTGGAGTACGTCGATCTCTGGTAGCTGCATAAGGATTTGCGATTCTGAGGAAATTATATATATAAGGCGAGGAGATGAATGAAGATATACGATTAAAATTAACACCATGTTCAGTACAATATAGGTTAAAATTGAAAATTTAAAACTAAAAATGAGTCAAGTTTTATAACACAATCGAAATATCTAAAGGTATCAACTATCAATAAACTGTATAAATTTAATCAAGAATCACATTGTAAACATTCAAGATTGAACATTGGTCCACTAGATATATGATTTACCATTATTATTATAATCAAAAGATTCACTAACATGAGTAATAATACAAAATTTACGCCATGTAACTTAAAATATATTAACATGAATTATATATAATATATCAATGCATTTGGTTTAGAGTATTCCAATTTAACATCTAACCCATAAGAATTTATGATATGATAATTTTTAAATTTACTTTTTACGTACCCAGATTCAAATCAGAATACAAAAATTGTATTCTCACAAGGAATAAATAATCGATTATTCGAAGGTAGAATTTATCCCAAGAATCAATTCTCTACATTCGGATGTCTAAAATCATGAACTTCATTTTTTGTGCAGTGCATCCTTAGTAACACAAATCAAACATAAATTTTATTTTGATGAGATTGTTCTAAAAAAATCATTTCGATGAAATAAGTAAAAATGTATTATAAGAGACAACAATTTTTATCAGATACCAGATCACTCCATTCTTAAATCACAAGAATTCAATGTTAGATTAAGTTCTTATTGAATACAACATCTTTACATTTCACAAATTTTGAGAAGAAATATCATAGCAGCAAAATTCAATGGTGAATGAAATTGATCTTCAATTTGGAGATGTGTTATGCCTTCCTTGCTTCCACTTGTTAATCCACAAACCTCACCGGTACCTCCCAGCCAACGATAGGGGTACTCTTCTTCCCTCTTATCCCCCTGATCCGCAAAGGGGCCAAGAAAAAAACCTAGAACACAATAGCTTCCAAGATTGTATTGCAAGGAAGAGCTTCCACTCTTGTCAAAATCTTGGAGTCCCAACTCTCACAAGAAAAAATCAGTCAAAAATTCAACAACATAACAGTATAAAAAAAAGTGATCCCCCTTTCCCTTCTACCTCTTTTGTTTTATATAAAAATCCCCAATGACACATGTCCTCATGCACAATTAATTATCTTTTTAATTAATTTAATTAGGATTATTCACCCACACACTTGTCACAATCTCCCCAAGTTTCACAAGTAATTACCATTTTTATTTTATTTAAAATGTCAATTTCCTTCACATTCCCCAACGTGTTCCTATTTTTTCTCTTAGGTGTCCCTTTTTTTCCCAAATTTTCATTTAATGAGTGTCTCCTAACTATATCTTAGTTAGAGTTGGATTAAGAGTCTTCTTCTAGTTAGACTAGTGGTAGCTTGACTCTAGATACCATTCTATGTGTACACCTATTCTCTCTTATTATTGTTTCTTATATTTTAAAAATCCAATTTATTAATTTCATGCACACATGTGCATTTTATCCAATCTTTATATTTTACTCACTTTTTCCTAGAATTTGATTTATCTCAATTCTTTTAATTTATTTAATATTTTTAATTAGTCCTTAATTAAGCTTAGAATTAGGCTTAGAATTTTGTTAGGCTTATAATTAATAATTTACAGTTTAATTAATTATTTTATTCTAACAAGGTCTAATCACTTCAATGTTTTATGGGCCACCTAGATTTATTGACTCAAGTTTTTAATTACGTGAAGTGCCCTTCAAGATGCACCTCTATGCTCCAAGGGTGCCACTTTCCTTTGACTGGTTTTGGAATTTTTTCCAACCCTTTGGAGTCAACACTCCATTCGGTCGACCTTGTGAAAGACTAAGGGATTATAAGGAATAAGGACTCCACCTTATTGCGCTCTCCTTAGAAATCTTCATGAGTGATTGTCTCAGTCCGACCTCATGACATCGTGGACCTCTTGAACTAGGTAATCATTAACCTATCATTCGGGTCACAGTGGGAGTGTTAGTAGGCTGTGACAAGGACATTGTCACAGCTCTCCCACAATGTTTGGTTTCTGTGTATGGCCCCTTTACTCCTTATGTGCACCAGATTAGCAAGCATCATCAAGCCTGCATCCATTGAAAAAAACCATGTCAATAATCCATATACATAAATCATGATAAATTCAATCATACATCATATGTGCGTAAAATAAAATACTCAAATAACTACAATCCACTCCCTGACTCAATCCAGAGTCCAAGGAAGTCCATAGATGTCATCAACATCCTTAACCTGTCTTGTGTCCTGCACACTTAGGAAAACTCGTCAATAGAATCTACCAATATATATACATCAAAATAACAATAATTCACAACACATCATCATCATCATATATATCCCATAATCGAAACGAAATCATAATATACCATAACCGGATCACTTACATGCAAGTGTCCTCAAAGAATAATTCAATAAAAGTATGCTCGATGGAGTGGGATATTACATACATGCCCTCTTATTTTAAACTTTGTCCCAAAGTTTGTATAGTATAAATTAAAATAAATGTATCTTACAAAGAAATATATGTCTAATCTATCAAATAAATATGGAAATTGTTGATGCATCTCGCATGCATCCTCCCGGGTAGCTAAGTGTGGACTATAGTTGTCCCACTTGAACTTGACATGATCAACTATTAAACATCATATTTGTTGAATTTGATGGTCCAGAATGTGGATTGGCTCTGCCATGAGAGCACCCTCATTCGACACCTACTAATAACTCATGTCAATAACATGTGACGGATCGCTAACATAATGTCGTAAAATAGATACATGAAATACATCATGCATATGCCTCAAATAATCAAGCAAGGCTAGTTGATAAGCCATGAGACCCTTCTTTTCCACAATCTTAAAAGGTCCCACAAACCTAGGAGAGACTTTAGCACCCTTCCCAAACTTTATCAAACTCTTGTGTGGTTTTACCCTCAAGAAAACTATCTCCAACTTCATAACTGAGGTCAACATGATGCGCATCAGCATAACTCTTCTTATGAGCATGCACTTATTTAATCCTCTGTCTTTTCGATTGCATCTATTCTTACATTTCTTGAATCATTTCTGGTCCTACCAGGACCCTATCCTCAATTTGATCCCAACTCAACAACGTCTAACATGATTACCTGTAAAGAAACTCAAACGGTGCCATCTTAATTGTACTTTGGTAACTACTATTTTATGTAAACTCTACCAATGGAAAGAATTATTCCCAACATTTATGTTGGTCCATTATATACATACACAACATATCCTCCAAAATATGGTTTGTTCTCTCTAGTTGTCCGTCTGTCTCAGGGTGATACATTGTACTAAAATTCAGCTGCGTTCCCAAGGCCTCTTGGAAACTGGTCCAAAAATGTCTTGTAAACACCGATCCTTGATCAAATATGATCATTCTTGTTACACCATGTAATATCAAAATCTCACTGACAAATACTCTAGCTATGTCTAGTTCCTAATATGTCATATGTACTAGAAAAAAGTGTGCACTCTTCATCAAAGTCTCAACTACCATGAAAATTGAATCATGCCTCCTTGTCGTCAGTGGAAATTCAATGATAAAGTCCATCAAAATGACCTCCCATTTCAATTCCAGAATAGAGTGTGGCTATAGTAATCATGTTGGATGTATATGTTCAACCTTCACTTGTTGACATTCTAGACATCTCACCATGTAACTAACTATGTATGTTTTCATTCCCTTCCAAAAGAATAAAGGCTTAAGGTCTTCCTTCATCTTCGTGACATCCGGATGAGCCATGTACACTACTCGATGCACTTCACTCAATATCAAACTTCTTAATTCGTCGTTAGGAGGTATGTAAATTTTGTCATTAAATCTCAACAATTCGTCATTGTCTAATGAATAACCTTCATACGTAGGCACCATCATGGTATCTTGTCCAATAATATTCTTAAAGTCATTGTAATAATCATCGTCAATATGTAAGGCTAGAATATTTTCTCAAATATTTGTCTTAATAGGTATTATCGAGAATATGTGTGGTCTCTGACTCAACGCATCTGCTACTCTGTTCACCATTCCTTTAATGTAATAAATATCAAAGTCATATTCGCTAAGTAATTCTGACCAACTCCTCTGTCGTGCATTCAAGTCACTTTGAGTAAATATATGTTGCAATCCACAGTGATCTATTTTTAATTCAAATTTTCTTCCAATCAGATAATGTCTCCAAACTCTTAAGGAATATACAATTGCTAATAACTCAAGGTCATGCGTTGTGTATTTCTCCTCATGTTTTCTCAACTTCCTTGAAATATAAGCAATCACTCGACCGTCTTACATCAAAACTTACCCTAAGCCTTCCTTGGATGCGTCCGTGCATACCAATAATTATTTGTCCATGTCGGGGACTTTCAGTATTGGTGTTTTCATCAAGAACTCTTTAATATTTTGAAGTAATTCCACACATTTCTCTGTCCAAACAATATTCTTGTTTTTCTTTTGCAATTGTGTGCTCGAATTTTCTATCTTTGAAAAACCTTCGACGAATCATCGGTAATATCCTGCTAAACACATAAAGCTACGTACTTCTTGTATGTTTTTCGGTGTTGGCCATTCCATAATGGCCTCTAATTTTGCCGGATCCACATCAATACCTTCACCAGATATGATATGTCCCAAGTAATTAATCTTCGATTGGTAAAAATAAAATTTTGATAACTTCTCGTACAGTATGTTTTCTCGTAGACACTGTAGGACCAATATTAAGTGTTCATCATGCTCTTCTTTCGTCTAAGAATAAATCAATATGTCATCAATAAATACTTGAATTTTTTTTTCCAATTATTCGCGGAAGACCCCATTCATCAAACTCATGAATATCCCTAGGGTGTTTGTCAAACCGAATGGTAAAACTGTAAAATCATAGTGTTTGAATCTCATCTTAAATGCGGTCTTAGGATATCTTCTTCCTTAATCCATAATTGATGATATCTCGATCTCAAATAAATCGTTGAAAACACCATCGCTCCCTTCATCTGGTCAAACAAATCATATATTCTTGGTAACGGATATTGGTTATTGATCGTCACTTTTTTCAATTGACGATGGTCAATACAAAGTCTCCACGACCCATCCTTCTTTCTCATTAAATAACTGGTGCACCCCATGGTGATATTCTTGGACATATAAGTCCCAAATCCAACAATTCCTTCAATTTCATTTTCAACTCCTGTAATTCAAGCGTTGACATTCGATATGGCATTCTCTCTATCAGTTCAATTCCAGGCTTCAATTCTATTGTAAACTCAAATTCCCTTCCAGGCGGAAAACCTGGTAACTCTTCTGGAAACACATTCAAAAACTCTTGTACTACATGAAGGTTTTCTAATCCTTTCACCTCACCCTTTTCATTTAGCGCTAGGATTTCATATAGTTTGCATCCTGTTCACATACTCTTTTGTAGCTATAGGGAAGAAACAAATATCAAGGACACTCCCTGGTTTCTTCCTACAATCAAGGACTCTATGTCATAATATCCTAATATTGTGATGTAAATATACACACTTGTTATGAAATCTCCCAAGTTAATGCCATTGTCCATAACCTTTCCGTGAACTTTTTGTTTGGCACACGATGCCATTTCTACGTATATGAACTCGTCCTGCTCAACTACCTTTACCTTAATTCTCTTTAGTGATGCACTAGAGATAAATATCTTTGTAACACCTGGATCTATAAAAATACTAAAAGTTTGGTCGATGATTGTCCCTCACGTCTCAATCACAGTGTACTAGTGCTCGGCCTGGCAGTTTTTCACCGCTACATGTATCATGTGGGCCTTTCCAAATCACCAACTGTAGTGGGTCCTAATGATCTAGACGCTCTAGCCTTCTCCATAGAACATTATTGTTGGTAATGTGGATCTCCTTATGTCTAACATCCAATCTTCGTTCCAATACTCCTAGTCCCCGAAGTAGAAGTTTTTGGTCTAACATGAGTCTGTGATCCTGTTTTTTTCTACTAAATAGGCCTAAAATGTTGTTGATGTTGCGGACAATGTTGCTTATGTTGCTATGGTACTCTGTAATAAGTTTCTCATCACTTTTTCATGAACATAGGTCCTCTAGGTATATCTTGATGCCCTGAAGTTTGTTTGGCTAGTGTGTTAAGAACCAAATATCAATATAGCATAGAAAAACCTTAGAATAAGTACTCAATGCCTTGACAAAGAGATAAATTCAGATAATAAGCCTCTTTGAGGGGGAAACCTCCTTATTCCCACATAAATGTACAATTACAGGATGATTCAAAATGAAAATGTCTCCTTGGTATATATAAGAGACTAGGAGGTATAATTACAACTAATGGACTAAAGCCGACATAAATAAAATAACATTACTAATATAATATGCCCCAATTAAGGGGTAATGAGCCACTATTTAGGGATTAACATGCCCCTCCCCTTGATACAAGTGTTGTCTGCAATGCTTCAGTAACTTTGGATTCTTCTGTATAAAAGACTCATCTTCCCAAGTGGAATATTCAACCGGTAGTTTCCTCCATTTAATGAGATACTCTGAAATGGATCTATTCCTCAGCTGGAGAATTCTTGTATCAGTGATGGCTTTAGGCTCCAATATGATTTTTCCTTCCTCATCAAGTTTTGGGAATATAGTTTGAACTGGGATCTTGTCACCTATAACCTTCTTTAATCATGAAACATGGAAAACTGGGTGTACTCGTGAAGATGTAGGAAACTCCAATTTTTTTCCATAGTACCAATATTTTACAACACCTTATAAGGGCCATAGTACTTTGGTGATAATTTATTATCCTTCTTGGCTTGCTTGAGGGACATATGTTTGTATGGTTGTAGTCTTAAA
>SNQJ01S0008814.1:69911-82277 GCA_010110895.2 Picea sitchensis | reverse complement strand
GGGAGATCCAGCAGGGTTTGACCTCGAGACCTCTTCCCAACACTTGGAGGAAGGTCCTGTCTTTACCAATCGCGCTGGACTCGCGGGACTAATATAACTCAAGTTTATCCTCACCGAAATTCAGATTTAGTGACAACTATAATTATTATTATTAATAAACTTTTCTTATTCTTTAATATTCGAAGCATTTTATAAGTGGCCCTAAGACTCACCTTGACGTAATGAGTTTACTAATTCCAACTTGGTGAGGATTAAATATCTAAAGGTTAAGGTGAGAGACTAAAGAGATATTGAACTTGAACTGGTAGGAATAATTTAAGATTAGAAAGAAAGGAGTCAAGTATAATTCTACTTACGTCAATTTAGACTGCAATTTTGATACATCGTAAGATTTATAAGGTCACGACCGGGTAAGCTTGAGCTCTATCCTTCAAAGTTAATTTATTTGTTAATGGTTAATGCCAATTCAATTCATGGATTTAACGTCTTAAGAGCTAAAGAATCTAATCCCAATGATTTGTAAAGTGACACATATCTCAATTGATAGTATCTATAGTATCTGACTCATCAGTCACCATTTAAGAAGGCAGAGATCCAAAAATTTTATTGGTAAAATCACATAAGTTAAACCTCTATTATTTTTATTTTAACACCCCATGATGACGGAAAAAATACCAGTTACCCCTAGCTACGATGTATCATTCCGGTTTTGACGCATGATATGACTTATTCTTTGAAGACACTTGCGTGCAAGTGATCCAGTTTAGTATATGGTTGTATGTTTCACTTATGGATTCCGATGATGATGCTTATGGATTATGATGTTATGTTATTTTATATCTATGTATAGAAAGGTTCTATTGACGGCTTTCTCCTGAGTGTGTAGGACACTTGAAATATTGAGGATGTCGATGGCATCGGTGGACCTCCTTGGACTCTGGATCGAGTTAGGGAGTGGATTGTATATGGTTTGGGTATTTCTATTTATGCATATGTGACCTATGATCGGGTATATTATGATGTTGTTTATGGATTGTTGACATGTTTTGTTGATGGATGCAGGATGATGATTGCTTGCTAATCAGACTCACATTAGGAGTAAAGGGGCCATGTACAACAACCAGAAATTGAGGGAGAGGTGTGGTAGCAGCCCTGCCAAATCTTACTAAGAATCCCGCCATGGCTCGCTTTTTAGGTTAATGATTACCTAGTTCGAGAGATCCATGATGCAGTGAGGGTTACTGAGACAGTCGATTACCAAGATTCTAAGGGGTGCACAATAAAGTAAGATCCTTATTCCTTATAGGCCCTTAATCTCTCACAAGGTCTCCTGATGGAGTATTGACTCAAACGGTTGGACAACTACCAAAATCAGTCAAAGGCGAGTGACACCCTTGGAGCACGCAGTGCGTCTTGAAGGACATGTCGCATAAATAAAACATGAATAAAGGCGAGTGACACCCTTGGAGCACGTAGTACGTCTTGAAGGGCACATCGTGATTTTAATAAAGGTGAGTCAATGAACCGAGGTTCTTAGAAAACAATATTTTGTTTTGACATGGTCAACCTTAAAATAAATGTTAAATGAGTAATTTTTATTAATTATAAATTCCCTTAAAAATTTTAAACCTAGTTGAAAATTAATCCTAGGTCTAAATAGGGTAACAAGACTAAAAATTGTAATCAATTAATAAAATGGAGATGAAGAAAAATAAAGTTAATAATTTAAAAGAGAAATATTTTATCTAAAGATTTAATTATTGATTATGTGCAAGACATGCTAAATTGGAACTTAGACAAGAAGGGAAATGAATGTAAAAAGGAATGTGGAAACATAGAAAGAAATCTAGTCTAGTCTAACTAAAATAAATTTCCTAAATAAAATACAACTAAGTTTTAGAAAGGCGTCAGTCATTAAAAGGAAATAAATGGAATAAAGGGACATCAAGGAGCGTTTTAGTAGTGATTTTAAGATGAGTGAAGGAAATTGACATCTAATTAAATTAAATTAATTAATTTCTTATGCAACTAAGGGATCGGGTGACAAATGTACAGGGGAGAGTCTTTCCTAATCCCTCTGCGTTTGCACTTTCTTCTCTGTGTTTTGTTGTTTTTCCATGTGTCCCAAGGCCACTGTGATCTTTCTCTATCCAGCAAAAGTAATCTCTCTTGGGCATTTACTCTCTCCTTACCTCTTTTACACAACGAGGTCTATGCAATGTACAACGATGTTTTTATCCTTCCAAATATCTGCGTATGGCTCTTGATTTCTCCCGAGTCTTAGAGCTCTTACCCTAGCGGGATAATCCCCGATTCATCTCTACGCTGGAATTAATTTCACCCATTGTTTTCCTTCAGTTCTCTTCCTTTAGGCTCTACATATTTACCTTTACCTTTGCGTGGAGAAATTTTTTTCACCCAACTATGAGAAGGAATCTTTGCATATCCGTTGCCCAACGAGTTTAACCTTTTACCAGTGTTTTTCACTCAAATTGTTGGGTTAATTTGTTGCTCAACATTTTATTCCCAATGCCTTTAATGGTCAACGATCTTCCAAGAGATTTGCTTACATGGATTTTTGTTTGTAATTATAGTTGACAGAGATGTATCTGTGTTTTTCTACCTATTTATGAATGGAGAGATCCTACTATTTATTATTTTTAATTAAGAGTCTATATTATAAGAAAAGGGATATTGTTTTTCTTTAATGTTATTCCATTATTTAGGTTTATTGCTTTTATTTATTGTTGTTTCCATTATTAAGGTTTATTTATTTTCCTTAATGTTATTTCTGTTAAGGTTTATGGTTAAATTAGAGATGATCTTAGAATAATATTTCTTGTAAGAAAAGGGTTGAGTACTTTTCCTTCATATTTTATTTATCTTAATACTCATGTGTAGGAAGGTAACGTGTATTCCAATATGAAAGGTTTATTATTAAAACATATCTTTGTGTTTACTTCATGGGCCATTTCTATGTAAACTTTAATGTTAGTTAAATCTATTACCTTTAGATGTTGACGATTGTGTATTGGATATTAATGATTAAGTTATTAGGTATTGGCGCCATGAATTTTAAACTTGTTGGATGACTAGCTAAATAAATAATTTCCTTGCGCACACTGAAATTATACTGCAACGTGTGATGTTAGACATTAGACTTCTTGGATGCAACGAAACCATGATGTAAAGAATGTTTGTGTAGACATTGGACTTCTTGCGCTATGAAATTGTTGATGTGAAATGACTAAGCAATGGGTCATATGGTGTCATTGAATTAATGTTGATATCAGACAGTTGATTAATTACATCGCATGCGCCTTAATTTAATTGATGATTACTTGCAATAGGATATATAGCTATGTGTGGATGGACATGTGTGTAGTTATTATGGCGCCATAAAATTTTTAATGAATATTTGTCTTGTGCCTTTGATTATGTCTTGCTTTAATAATTGGATTGCTCGCGCTTGGGAATAATGACGTATGTACAATGTTTTAGCTTTGATTTCTCGTGCGCCTTTCATTAATGATGATGCATGATTAGTTCAATAATAAATTTTACTTGCGCACCTTAATTTAAGTGGGCATGTGATTGCTTAGTTATTGTTCATTGCACCTTCAATTTTAATGTTAACTAATTTGTGCCATGAAATTATGTAGATGTATGACATATTGGCAACTAGTTTTTTCTTGTATCATTACTTAAGTTGATGGGTGACTGTTCTAGAATTGTATACTCTCACGCACACGAATAATTAAATATTGATGTATGATTTATAACAATAATGATTACCCTTGCACCATGGTTAATTTATGCTTAGGATTGATGGATGGATGAAATAGATGATCGTAGATGCTCTCGATTTCGCTGGTTTCTTGGATTGATTAGGTTAGCGGGATGTAGACACCTCTTTGTTCCTCAGAACAGTCGCCAACATTGAGAACTTAAATGGTTAAAATAAATTGGAACCTAGGCTTGAGTGTTGCTTATGTGTCATGGAGGTCCTAACCTTGTAGGATAGGTTGGGCAGGTAGTATATTATGTCATTATTATGATTATCTTTATGATCCTTAAGTTATCGTTATGTTATCTCATGTTATCCTGGTGTTATCTAATGATTTCCTTTATGAGATGAGTTAAGCGATTTATGATTCGTATTGTTTTTGAATCTTCATTAATTGTATGAATGAAATGATTATGGGATTCTATATATTTGTGTTGTTGCGTCGATATGAGTATCGTTACTCATGGTGATGATGTGTCGGCTTTGAGTCGTGATTGATTGTTAATGCGTTAATATTGTTTCGTTAATATATATTGGATGATGTGTCGATGATGTTGCTATTAATTATGATGTTTTAAATTTCCTAACAAAAAAAAAATTACCTATTGTATGTCTTTTTTGTTGTCGTAACAGCGGGTTCGTTACATATGGTATGAGAGAAAGGTTCAACCTTGTGATTTGGGATCATTACGCCTTCCACTGTATAACCACATGATTAATAATTTATCAATAATTAAATTGAATTTTGTCTGTGCAGGTAATCATGGTTAGAGGACATCGTGGAGGTAGACATTGTGGTGCTAGGAGAGGAGGTGTGATGCCTCCAGTAGCATCCACGCCAAAGGGGTATAACCCCCAAGGAGAAGAACAAGTCATTGGACATGAAAAAATTGTTGTGGGGGGTGTGGTTGGGTTGATGAGGTCCTTTCATAGGATGTCATAGGCCTTGATTAGTCTTTTAGATAGAGATGAGTCCAAGGAGCCTGTACCCCCTGAGGGTCAACAACGCGCCCCAGCCGATGCTGGTAGCATTCACTGAGAATTCGAGAAGGTCAAGTTCCTTGAGTTCTTGGGTGCCACGGATGGCGTAGCTACAAAGGCTTGGTTGGAGAACATGGCGATGTGCTTCGCACTTCGTGACTACACCTCCAACATGAAGGTCCACATGGCGGTCTTTTAGCTGAAGGGAAGCTCTCTTCTATAGTTGAAGATGATCCTACCATAACTGAACATGGTCGTTTAAGACGTGTCATGGGAATTGTTCGAGGAGCAATTCCGGTAAAGTTATTTGTCTAAGGAATTCATTGAGTGCCAACTCAATGAGTTCAACACCTTATGACAGGGTGGTTGCATGGTGCCCGAGTACGAGGCCCATTTCATGGAGCTTCTTAGGTATGCTCCACATCTGAACACTGATAAGATTAAGGTCAACAAGTTTTTGTTTGGCCTTAACGTCTGCATTCATATGAAAGTGAGGATCCTAATTCCTTAGACGTTGCATGATGTTGTCCAAAAGGCCCTCATAGCTTAGGAAGAGTTGATCAGTGGGGGTCAGAGTAGGACTCCTGTGAGACCGACGGGATAGGCGACATCCGGTGCGCAACAACATCACACACTAGCTAGACATCCATCAGGGTATCAAGTCACTTTGAGAGGATCCACATTCACGACACCACGATGATCGGCGCCTCAAAAACCGACTCCCTACATAGGACCATAGCACCAGCATTAGCATCGTTCGCAGCAGCAGCAGTTCAGGCATGTTCAACAGAACAACCCAGGATTCCAGGTTGGCGAGCCCTCAGCTTCTACTTTGGGGACCAGGAGTACTGGACCAAAGACCAAACGTTGGACATGTGAAGAGACACATTATCAGCGTGATTGTCCAATTGAGAGGGCCAGAGCAGTCGGGTCAGTCTGACACACTACCATAGGAGATTTTGGCAAGGCCCATCAGATTCATGCAATGGTGAATAACCACCAGCACGAGAACTAGTCTATTGTGCTCAAGACGTTAGGTACCATCAATGAACATAACTTTAGTATTTTGATATATCCAGGTGCTACAAAGAGATTTATTTTTAGTGAAGTGATAAAAATAATTAAGGTAAAGGAAGTCGAACAGGACGAGTTTAGCTACGTGGAAATGGCTTCGGGAACCAAGAAGAAGGTTGGAGGAAAGGTTATGGAATGTAGCCTTAACCTGGGAGACTTCGTCACAAAGGCCAACCTATATGTCACGATATTAGGATCTTATGACATAGTGATTGGTATGGATTGGTTGGAATCTCATGATGCAATACTCAACTGTAAGACGAAACGATAAATTTTGATCGATGATAAGGGATAGAGACGAGTGATTGCAGGAAGAAACCAGGGAGTTTCTCTAAGTTTCATTTCTTCCCTGCAACTATGGAAGAACATGCGCAAGGGATGCAAGCTATATTCCATCCTTGCATTGAACGAAAAGGGTGTGATGGAAGGACTAGACAATATTCCAGTAGTACGAGAATTTGTGAACGTATTCCCAAAGGATTTACCAGGTTTATCGCCTGAGAGGGAATTGTATCTTACCATCGACCTAAAACCTAGAACTGAACCGATAGCAAGAAATCCTTATCAGATGTCGACCCCTAAGTTACAGGAATTGAAAATGCAACTGAAAGAGTTGTTGGACATATGACTTATATTTCCAAGTGTGTCACCTTGGGATGCACCTGTTAGTTTCATATGGAATAAGAATGGGTCGTGGAGACTCTGCATTGACTACCATAAATTGAACAAGGCAACGATCAAGAACCCATATCAGTTACCAAGAATAGACGATTTGTTTGATCAAATGAAGGGCATGATGGTGTTTTCGAAGATCGACTTGAGATCAGGATACCACCAGTTACGGATCAAGGAGGAATACATTCCTAATACCGAATTCAAGATGAGGTTTGGACATTATGAATTTATCGGTTTACCGTTTGTACTGACAAACACCCTAGGGGTATTCATGAGCTTGATGAATGGGGTGTTCCGTGAATACTTGGACAAGTTTGTTCAAGTATTCATTGATGACATTTTGATTTATTCTCAGATGATAGAAGAACATGACGAACATTTGTGCTTGGTACTATAGTGTTTACGAGAGAACAAATTATACGGGAAACTCTCGAAATGCGTTTTTTATCAATTGAGGATTCATTATTTAGGGCATGTTATCTCCAACAAAGATATCATTTTGGATCCAGTGAAGGTGGAGGCTATTAAGGAATGGCCTACATCAACGAACTTCCCTGAAGTGCATAGATTCATAGGTTTAGCTACATATTATCGACGGTTCGTTGAAGGTTTTTCATATATATAAAATCTGATTACGGAATTGCAGAAGAAAAATAAAAATTTTGTGTGGACCGAGAAATTCGTGGAAGTATTTTGAAGACTCAAGGAGTTGTTGACGACATCACTGATACTAAAATTCTATGACATGGACAAGGAATTCTTGGTATGCATAGATGAATCCAAGGAAGTCTTAGGTAGATTCTTGATGCAAGACGGTCGAGTGATCGCTTACATCTCTAGGAAGTTAAGAAAGCATGGGGAGAAATACGCGGCACATGATTTGGAGTTATTGGCCATTGTGTATGCCCTGAGAGTAATGAGACACTACTTGATTGGATAGAAATTTGAACTGAAAACTGACCACTTTGGTTTGCAACACATTTTTACGCAAAGTGACTTGAACGCGTGGTAAAGGCATTAGCTGGAACTGCGTATATTTTCGGAGTGAATAGAGTGGAAGATGCGTTGAGTCAGAGACCACACATATTTTCAGTGATACCTCTTCAAACAAATCTTCGTGAAAACATTCTAACTATATAACACGACTATGATTGGTGTAAAGAGGTTAAGGAAAATATTAGAAAAGACACCATGTTGGTACCAAAATTTGTGGGATTTACTATGGACAACTATGGATTAACAAGATATAATAACCAAATTTACTTACTGCATAACGACGAGTTGAGAAGTTTGATCTTAAACGAATCTCATAGATCAGTGTACATGGCTCATCTAGGAGTCATGAAGATGAGGGCAGACCATAAACCCTTATTCTTCTAGAAAGGAATGAAGGTGGACATAGTCAACTACGTGGCGAGATGTCTAGAATGTCAGCGAGTGAAGGTTGAACATAGACATATAACAAGATTACTACAGTCACGCCCTATTCCAGAATTGAAATGGGAGGTCATTTCGATGGACTTCATTGTTGGATTGGCGTTGACGGCAAGGAGGCATGACTTCATTGTTTTGGTAGTAGACACTCTGATGAAGATTGCACATTTTATCCATGTGCATACGACGTATCAGGAACTAGACATAGATAGATTCTTTATCAGCGAGATTGTGATATTGCATGGCATGCCCAAATGTATCATATCTGATCGAGGATCGATGTTTACAAGACGATTTTGGACTAGTTTCCAAGAGGCCTTGGGAACCTAACTTAACCTTAGTACCATGTATCACCTGGATATAGACGGGAAGACAGAAAGAATGAAACAAATATTGGAAGATATGTTGAGTATGTACATTATGGACCAAAATAAGGGTTGGGAGGAGTTCTTTCCACTGGTAGAGTTTGCATACAACAACGATTATCAAAGCACCATTAAGATGGAGCCATTTGATTTTTTATACGGGTGATCGTGTCAGACGCCTTTGAGCTGGGATCGACTTGAGGATACGGTCTTGGTAGGACCATAAGCGATCCAAGAAATGGAAGAACAAATGAAAACGATAAGACAAAGGATCAAGGAAGCGCAAGATCAATAGAAGATTTATGTCGATGCACATCGCATTGACCATAGTTATGAAGTTGGTGATCGAGTCTTCTTGCAAGTGAAACTGCACAAGAGTTCGATAAGGTTTAGGAAGGGTTCTAAACTCTCTCATAGGTTTATGGGACCTTTCAAATTTGTGGAAAATAAATGGCACATGGTCTATTGACTCGCCTTGCCTGATTATTTGAGGCGTATGCATGATGTTTTTCATGTATCTGTTTTGAGAAATTACAATAGTGATCCTACACATGTGATTGACATGAGTTTTTTGCAAGTATCAGATGAGAGCACACTCATGGAGGATCTGATCCGCATTTTGGACCATCGCATTCGACAACTAAAGTGTCAAACAGTCGATCAGGTCAAGGTCCAGTGGGACAATTATAGTCCACACTCGGCTAACTGGGAGGATGCATATGATATGCGCCAGCAGTTTCCATTTGTGTTTGATAGTTAGACATTTGGATCTTTTTAGATACTTTATTTCATGCACATCTATACTGTGAAACTTCAGGACAAAGTTCAAAACAAGAGGGGGTGTGTGTAACATCCCTCTCTTGTGTGCGCATGATATGACTTATTATTTGAGGATACTTGTGTGCAAGTGATCCGGTTTAGCATATGGTTGTATGTTTCACTTATGGATTCTGATGATGATACTTATGGATTATGATGTTATGTTATTTGATATCTATGTATACACATGTGTTATTGACGGGTTTCTCTTGAGTGTGCAGGAAACTTGAAAGATTGAGTATGTCAATGGAATCAGTGGACCTCCTTGGACTCTGGATCGAGTCAGGGAGTGGACTGTATATGGTTTGGGTATTTCGTTTTATGCATATGTGACCTATGATCGGCTATATTATGATGTTGTTTATGGATCATTGACATGTTTCATTGATGGATGCACGCTGATGATTACTTGCTAATCAGACTCAGATTAGGAGTAAAGGAGCCATGCACGGCAACCAAAAATTGAGGGAGAGGTGTGAAAGCATCTCTAGCACAGTCTACTAGAACTCTCATCATGTCTCGAATTGTAGGTTAACGATTACCTAGTTCGAGAGATCCACGATGTTGTGAGGGAAGACTGAGATAGTCACTCACAAAGATTCTAAGGGGTGCACAATAAGGTAGGGTCCTTATTCCTTAGAGGCCCTTAGTCTCTCACAAGGTCATCAGATGGAGTATTGACTCCAAGCGTTGGAAAACTACCAAAATCATTCAAAGGTGAGTGGCACCCTTGGAGCACGTTATGCATCTTGAAGGGAACATCACATAAATAAAACATGAATAAAGGAGAGTGGCACCCTTGGAGCACGTAATGCATATTTAAGGGCATATCGTGATTTTAATAAAGGTGAGTCAATGAACCTAGGTGCCTAGAAAAAAATATTTTGTTTTGACATGGTCATCCTTAAAATAAATGTTAAATGAGTAATTTTTATTAATTATAAATTCCCTTAAAAATTCTAAGCCTAGTTGAAAATTAAGCCTAGGTCTAAATAGGATAAGAATACTAAAAACTAAATAATCAATTAATAAAAGGGGGATGAAGAAATATCAAGTTAAGAATTTAAAAGAGAAATATTGTATCTAAGATTTAATTACTGATTATGTGCAAGACAAGCTAAATTGGAACTTAGACAAGAAGGGAAATGAATGTAAAAAGGAATGTGGAAACATAGAAAGGAATCTAGTCTAACTAAAATAACTTTCCTAAATAAAACACAAATAAGTTTTAGAAAGGCACCAGCCATTAAAAGGATATAAAGGGATTAAAGGGACAACAAGGAGCACTTTTAGGATGGGTGAGGTAAATTGACATTTAATTAAATTAAATAAATGAACTTCTGGTGCAACTAAGGGATCGGGTGACAAGTGTAGGGGGGAGAGTATTTCATAATTAAATTTTAATAAAACGAATTAAACTTGCAATTGGAAAGTGGTCACTAAGAATAGCTCTATCAAAGTAATGGCTGAGAAGAGGAACGAATCATGACTGGTATGTGTAAAGTTATGTTGTCGAAATTTCATTGACTGATTTTACTTGTGANCCTTTGCGGCTTGGGGGGAGAAGAGTACCCCTAGTGTTGGCTAGGAGATACCGGTGAGGTCTTCACGGTTAGCAAGAAGGGAGTTGGATGGAGCAGGATCATGGGAGGACACCTTTGAAATTCAACTCGCAGGATATGATATTTTATTTGAAGTGCATTGTAAAGGATTTGAATTGTAATTAGTTTTGATAATTTCCGCAACCATTGGTATTCAAAATATCGTTGATAATATCCTTGTCAGTGAACAAAAATTGTATCGCTTGCATTTTTGGAGAAACTATAAATTAATACATTAATATGAGGTCTTGGGTATGTGTTGTATTATTTGCATGTGTGTTTGTGGGTGCGTCAGGTTCGACAATTGCATCTGACGATCCTGGATTATCAAAACTAATCCTAGATTTTTGCTATTTTTAGCGGATTTTGCTATTTTTAGTAGTTTACTAAATTAATCTTGGATTAAGGGATTAGGGTTTTGGTATCTACAAAATACCTAAAAACATTGTATATATTGTATGGTGAATGGTGAAATTAAATAATGAATATAAGAAAGGTTTTCCCAGTTGAGGGTTTCTGGTATAAAATCTTTGTGTACTTTGTGTATGAGCCATTGATTAAATTTTGTTTTGCTTAAGAATCTATATGCATTGCTTTACTTCACAAGTTTAAAACTTACATGTGGTATCAGAGTTCGTTTTTGGCTTCAGAGGGATGCCTTTGTTGTTGAGGGTTTGGCTCGGTCTTGATAGATCAAGTTTATCTTAGGTCTATGATAAACCTAGGTTTAGTGGGAGCTTTTGCAGTGGTGATTTGAGTGCAGAAAGAGGAATGGCAAGTTCTTCTAGAATCAAGATAGATAAGTTCAATGGTAAAAAATTTAAGCTATGGAAGTTGAAGATGGAGGACCTTCTTGTAGACAAAGAACAATGGATCACTATGGATCCTGGTACATAGCCTACTAGTACACAACCTATTGGCACACAGATGACTGGTACACAACCTACTAGTGCACAAACTACTAGTACACCACCTACTGGTATGTCGAAGGAAGATTGGGAGAAGTTGGACAGAAGAGAAAGGAGTACTATTCGAATCTTCTTGGTAGATTTAGTGTTGTTGAATGTCTCAAGTGAATCTACAGCCAAGGAAATATGGGATAAGTTGGGGAATTTGTATCAATAAAAGTCCCTGGTAAACAAGTTGTTTCTTCAAAAGAAGTTGTATCATCTTAGGATGGAAGATGGATATTCTGTGACAGAACATCTAAATTCCTTTAATACTCTGGTAAGTCAACTTGGCTCTGTGACAGAACATCTAAATTCCTTTAATACTTTGTTATGTTCTTTTCCAGACTCTTGGGATAATCTGGTTGTAGCAATAGGAAGTACCACTCAATATACATTGAAGTATGAGGATGTAGTTGCATCCTTGTTATCTGAAGAGATGAGGTGAAAAAGAATGGACGGTCCAACACATATGCTTTATTTTTAAGAGGGCGTACCCAAGACAGGAACCCTGGTAAGCCTTCAGGGTGAAGATATAAATCTACAGGTAGATCTAAGTCTCCAGGAAAATATTTGAGGAAATGTTGGAAGTGTGGTAAAACATGGCATTATAAGAAAGATTGCAAGTCTAAGAAGGTTGAAAAACCAAAGGGATCTGATAGTACCTCTTCCACAGAGGTGAA
>SNQJ01S0008814.1:34149-69861 GCA_010110895.2 Picea sitchensis | reverse complement strand
GGTTGTAGCAATAGGTAGTACCACTCAATCTACATTGAAGTATGAGGATGTAGTTGCATCCTTGTTATCTGAAGAGATGAGGCGAAAAAGCATGGATGGACACATAACAAATGATTTATTTGTAAGAGGGCATACCCAAGACAGGAACCCCGGTAAGCCTTCGGGGTGGAGATCTAAATCTATAGGTAGATCTAAGTCTCCAGGAAAATATTTGAGGAAATGTTGGAAGTGTGGTAAAACATGGCATTATAAGAAAGATTGCAAGTCTAAGAAGGTTGAAAAACCAAAGGGATCTGATAGTACCTCTTCCACAGAGGTGAAAACCTCTACCGAAGAAGGAGGTGATGTTTACCTGGAATATACAAGTACACATGCAGACTGTGATGTATGTTTGATTGACTTAGGTGTGTCATACCATATGACTCCTCACAGGGAGTGGTTCTCTGAATATGAAAAATATGATGGTGGTTATGTATTCCTAGGAGATGAATTGATAGCAAACATCATGGGACGTGGAAGGGTTAAGTTGTTGCTAAAAGATGGAAGGATTAGAACACTCCCTGGGGTTCTGCACATTCCAAAACTTGCCAGGAGCCTAATATATGTAAGCAAGTTGGATGATGCAGGAGTGGATACTGTATTTGGAAAGAAAACTTGCAAAATGGTACGAGGAGCAATGGTGTTGATGAGGGGAGTTCGGTGTGGAACTCTGTACAAGTTGTTGTGAAGAACTTATACTAATGGGTGTAACAGTTTTGTTGTCCCTGAGAAGAGAAATGAAGGAGACAAGACCAATACTGCCCCAGAAAAGAAGACCATGTTGTGGCATCAAAGACTGGGGCATATTTGAGAAAAGGGCCTTCGCACACTACACAGTAAAGGCATGGTTGAAGGTATGTCTAATTGCACTCTGTATTTTGATTTCTGTGAACATTGCATATATGGTAAACATAATCGAGTAAGATTCCCATCTTGTGCTACAAGAGAAAACGGGATCTTAGAGTTGATACACAGTGATGTGTTTGGACCTGTTCATGTTCCATCCGTAGGTAAATCCGTGTATTATGTTTCATTCATAGATGATTTTTCAAGGAACACATGGATTTATTTTCTTAGAAATAAATCTGAGGTATTTGATAAATTTAAAGAGTTTAAGTCTCTGGTAGAAAATCAGACAGAGAGGAAAATAAAGGTATTGAGAACAGATAATGGTGGATAATTTTGCGGAAATGAATTCGAAGAATTATGTAAGAAGTGTGGTATAGCAAGGCATAAGACTGATCCATACACTCCTTAAAAGAATGGAGTTGCAGAAAGGATGAACATAACACTGATGGAAAAATAAAGGAGCATGCTCAGCGGTGTTGGGTTAGGACAAGAATTCTGGGCAGAGGTAGTGGGTACATCATGTTACCTAGTCAATCAATCACCTTCATCAATGTTGGATGTTTAAACTCCACACGAGGTATGGTCTGCAAAGAAACCCTCTCTTCAACATATTAGAGTGTTTGGTTGTGATTCTTATGTACATGTTCCAAAGGAAAATAGGAGTAAGTTGGATAAAAAGGCTGAAAAGTGTATCTTTATTGGTTATAAAGATGGTGTGAAAGGTTATAATATTTGGAACCCAAAAACAAAGAAGACTGTTTACAGTTGAGATGTTGTTTTCATAGAGGTAAAAGATGTGTCCAAACAGGAATTCCTTGCAATGCAAGATGAACCTGAGAAAATAGAGATTAGGTTGGATGATGCAAAATATGAATAATCTGAAGAAGAGGAAGCAGAAGAAGAAGAAGAAGAACCTCATACCCCAGTATTGAGGAGATCAGTGAGAGATAAAAGGAAACTAGAAAGGTATAGTCCACCTAATTTCCGTTGTAATTTTTCTTTATCTATTACTGATGATGAACCCAGAACTATCAGGGAAGAAGTGAATTCAGAGGACAATAAACTCTGGAAGAAGGCCATGGTTGAAGAAATGGATGCCTTGGATAAGAATGAGGCATGAGATATAGTTGAGTTTCCAGCTGCAAGAAAATTTGTTGGTAGCAAATGGTTGTTTAAGAAGTTTAATGCACAAGGTAAAGTGGAGAAATACAAAGCTTAGTTAGTAGCAAAAGGTTATTCTCGAGTAGAGGGAATTGACTTTGGTGAGTTTTTTTCTCTTGTTTCTAAGTTAACTTCTATTAGATTTCTTTTATCTATTGTTTCTTCTTTTGATCTTGAAGTGGAACAGATGGATGTGAAGACAACATTCCTACATGGGGATATGGAAGAATAAATCTACATGAAGAAGCCAGAAGGATTTGTAGTGAAGGGAAATAAAGAGTTGGTCTGTAAGCTAATGAAGTTACTATATGGTCTGAAGCAATCACCTAGGATGTGGTACCAAAGGTTTGACACATACATCCTTGGATTGGGATTTGTAAGAAGCAGGGTTGATCACTGTGCATATTCCAAGCAGGTTGGTAATCACTTCATTTATGTAGTGTTGTATGTTGATGACATTTTGTTGGTAGGAAATAACATGGATGTTATCANTGGACCCCTGGATGCAAAGAAAACAACAAGTGGGAGAATGTTGGGTATGTGTTATATTCTTTGCATGTGTGTGTGTGGGCATGTCAGGTTCAACAACTGCATCTGACGATCCCTCTAGTAGTGTGTTTGGTGTCGTGTGCACTGGGCGCTTTCCTAGGGGGTTCCCAGGGGGGGGCAGGTATGCCGCCCCTAGTTACACGTAGTGTTCAGGGCAACTCCCCAAAATCTTTTTTGGGCGGTTTTTTCTATTTTTAGCGGTTTACTAAATTAATCCCGGATTAATGGATTAGGGTTTTTGAATCTACGGAATACCTAAAAACATTGTATATATTGTATGGTGAATGGTGAAATTCAATAATGAATATAAGAAAGGTTTTCCCGGTTGAGGGTTTCTGGTATAAAATCTCTGTGTACTCTGTGTATGAGCCATTGATTAAATTATGTTTTGCTTAAGAATCTATATGCATTTCTTTACTTCACAGGTTTAAAAATTACATGAGTCTCATTCATGTTTTTGTGATTTGGTTATTAAATTTTCTGTATGTTTTTATTGAATTATGCCAAAGAGACTAATCTCCTCTTTCTTCCATCTATCTATTGTTTTTAGGTATATTAGCCTTCCTAATATTACTTAATTACCCTATCTTACTTTGACGATATCATTGGATATTTACCTTGGCAATTGATGCTTAGCCTTAAGTCTTCTTACTAGATTTTTCTAATCCTCTGATAATAAGCATTGTGAGTCTGGTTGTTGCGTAACTGAGATTTTGATGTTTGTGTGCAAAATAAATCTTGAAGTCTACCCTTGGAATTTTCTTGCATTTTGTCACCATTGTCTATCTATCATGCAAAGAAAGTCAAGAAACTAGTCTTAATATGGATTTAAGGAACTGTGTCTATATTGAGTATCGAATGGCACTGCCACCAGTTGAGTATGTTTTAATAATCCTTGGGCTTGTGTTTGGTTAAGAATTAACCTAGATCCAGCAACATGAACTCACCCAGCTAATCAGTTTCCTTTAGTGGAATTTTCCTCGATTCATTTTCTATGAATCTTCTTGGATTCGCCCAGATTCATTTCCCTTGGGGGCGATTTTATTCACTGGTTTCATTTTCTGATTTTGCATGGAAACCAATGGCATTCTTTTTATTCTTCTCTAAGTTTCTAGAGGGGATTCTATCTTTGTGTTTTCCCATTTTTATTCTATGCTCTTATTTTTGTTGGATGTATTTATTCACCCATTCCCTTAGTGTTTTATTCTAATATTCGCCCATCATTTCCTTGCTTATGCATCGAATTTATCCATACATCCTCTGTGTTAGGTTGGAGGATGCCCTGGGCCTTTATCCATGTTTGTATACCCCCAATGAATTTTCTACTCCCTTTGCATTTTCACTTTCTTCTCTATGTTTTGTTTTTTTTCCATGCGTCCCATGGCTGTTGTGATTTTTCTCTATCCAACAAAAGTAATTTCTCATGGGCGTTTACTCTCTCCTTACCTCTTTTACATAGTGATGTCTCTGCAATGTAAAACGATGTTTTTATCCTTCCAAATCTCTCTGTATGGCCCTCGATTTCTCCCAAGTATTAGAGATATTACTCTGGTGGGATAATCCACGATTTATCTCTATGCTGGCATTAATTTTTCCTAGTGTTTTCCTTCAAGTATCTTCTTTTAGAATCTAAATTTTTACCTTTACCTCTGCATGGGGAATTTTTTTTTCCCAGCTATGAGAAGGAATCTCTGTATATCCTTTTCCCAATGATTTTACCATTTTACCAACGTTTTTCACTCAAATTGTTGGGTTAATTTATTGCTCAACATTTTATTTTGGGCGCCTTTAATGGTCAGCGATCTGCGAGGAGATTTTCTTACATGGATTTTTGTTTGTAATTATAGTTGAAAGAGATGTCTCTACATTTTTCTACCTATTTATGAATGGAGAGATCCTACCGTTGATTATTTTTAATTAAGAGTTTATATTATAAGAAAAAGGGTTATTTGTTTTCTTTAATGTTATTCCATTATTTAGGTTTATTGCTTTTCTTTGTTGTCGTTTCCATTATTAAGGTTTATTTCTTTTCCTTAATGTTATTTTCATTAAGGTTTATGGTTAAATTAGAGATGATCTTAGAATAGTATTTCTTGTAGGAAAAGGTTTGAGTAATGTTCCTTCATATTTTATTTATCTTAATACTCATGTGTAGGAAGGTAACGTCTATTCCAATATGGAAGGTTTATTGTTAAAACATATCTTCGTGTTTACTTCATGGGTCATTTCTATGTAAACTTTAATGTTAGTTAAATATATCACCTTTAGATGTTAACGATTGCGCATTGGATATTAATGATTAAGTTCTTAGGTATTGGTGCCACGAATTTTAAATTTGTTGGATGACTAGCTAAATAAATAATTTCCTTGCACACACTGAAATTATACTGCAACGTGTGATGTTAGAAATTAGACTTATTGCGTGCTACACAACCATGATGTAAAGAATGTTTGTGTAGACATTGCACTATGAAATTGTTGATGTGAAATGACTAAACAATGGGTCATCTAGCGCCATTGAATTAATGTTGATACCAGATGGTTGATTGATTACGTCACCTGGGCCTTAATTTAATTGATGATTACTTGTGATAGGATATATAGTTGTGTGGATGGACATGTTTGTAGTTACTATTGGTGCCATAAAAAATTTAATGAATATTTGTTTTGTGCCTTTGATTATGCTATGCTTTAATAATTGAATTTCTCGCACTTGGGAATAATGATATATGTACAATGTTTTAGCTTTGATTTCTGACGCGCCTTTCATTAATGATGATGCATGATTAGTTTAGTAACAAATTTTACTTGCGCACCTTAATTTAAGTGGGCGTGTGATTTCTTCGTCATTGTTCATTACACCTTGAATTTTAATGTTAACTAATATGCACCATGAAATTATGTAGATGTATGACTTACTGGCATCTAGTTTTCTCTTGCGCCATTACTTTATTTGATGGGTGATTGTTCTAGAATTGTTTACTCTCGCACACACGAATAATTTAATATTGATGTATGATTGATAATGATAATGATTACGCTTGTGCCATGGTTAATTGATGATCAGGATTGATGGATGGATGAAATATATGATCGTAGATACTATCGATTTAGCTATTTTCTTGGATTGATTGGGTTAGCGGGATGTAGACACCTCCTTGTTCCTCATAACAGCCGTCATCCCTAAGACCTTAAATGGTTAAAATCAATTGGAACCTAGGCTTGAGCGTTTCTTATGTGTCCTGGAGCTCCTAACCTTGTAGGGTAGGTTGGGCGGGTAGTATCTTATGTCATTCTTATTATTATATTTATGATCCTTAATTTATCATTATGTTATATCATGCTTGTTGGAGAAATTTCCATTTTCAGCACACTAGTTCAGTGGGAGTTAACTCACTAATTCTATTTTAGACTTTCTAATTTTAGACCATCACTATTATGCATGCATTCCAACGATAGGATGTCATTGCCTATATTAGTGAATATTACTCACTCATTGAAGAGATCATAATATACATTGATTCTCATTCTTCATATTGTATATCTCTTCCTTTTCTTGATAAGCTTTGTTTGTGTATGTTTTAGCTAGGTCTCCTATGCAGGTTTCCATGAAACACTGACATGGTATCAGAGTCGAGCTACTTGGAGCAACCCAAACAAGCTAGAGAAGAGAAAAAAAGGATTGAGTAAACCTAGTTTCTTCCATCGTCATAGCCTATCCCTTTTGAAGAGTGTGACGGTTGGAATCGCCGCAGCCTATACACAGTTTAGGGTGCGATGTCATCGCACTGTACTGTTCACCCGGGACACGACGATTCATTTTTTCACAATCGTCACACTTTATCCTTCTTTAGGGTGCGAGGATTCAGCATCGTCATACTATATCCTTCTTTAGGGTGCGACAATTCAACTTCCCTCCAGAAAATTGGTTTTCTGCAGTAAATTAACCATATCTCTAAATCTGCAATCTGGGTCGGGCTGAAATTTTGACGAGAGACGTATAACATAGGGATGCTCATTTTCACCAAAAATATCCAAAACCCAAATTATATTTTAGTAGATATAGTTGTTTTATCATATCTATAGTTTCCATGGAACTGTTTGTCATATCTATAGTTTTGAGAGTCAATAGCAGGGATGGAGTCAATGCAACTTATTCAATCAAGTATGGTGATAATACTCACATCGTACAACTATTTTTAATGGAAGACAAAGACCGCATTCCAACTCAAAAGAAAAGGACTATATAATTTGACGATGGCAATAGAAACAAAACCTACATCAGTTCTTGAGAAGACCATACGGACGAACCGTAAGAATGAGGCCACAAGAATACTTCTTGGTTCAATATCCACTGATTTATGTTTTCATGTTGTCGCATGCAAAACTCCAAACGATATTTGGACCACCTTGGAAGGACTCTTTGGAAAGCAGGATGAAATGTGAGGTCACATGCTTGAGGTAGAGTTGAATACCTTAGACCCTAAATTTTTTGATAATATAGAAGATTTCTTTACTAAATTTAAGCCTTTGATATTGAGCTTGGGTAAATATGGTATTGACAAGTCTACACAAGAGAAACAACTTATTCTATCAATATTTTCCAATCTAGGATCAAAATACATTGTATATGTCTCCAAATTCCATTATGGCAGATGTATTTTGGGAGAAAATTGGAAAATGCCTATGATGGCTCAGTTCATTGAGTCTCTCACACAAGAGAAGACAAAACTCATGTAGATGGGCCTCATGAAATATCCCAAAGCATGATGCAACAGGGTCATCCAATCAGAAATCGAAGCAGAAACGAAAGGAGCTATTACATCCATAGTCAAAGAAGGAGGGATATTCCAAACCCTTCAAGGATTCTTCAGGTTCCAAAGATTCTTCAAATTCCAAAGGGAAGAAGAATAAGGGAAAGAAGTTCACATATTTCAATAAATCGAATCACGAAGAATCCACATGCATGAAGAATCATATTTATCTTATGACATAGGTACTTCAGAAGAATAACCTTGGAGACTTCATTCCTGAAGGAGCCAAGAAGAAGAAGGAAGAAGACAATGCGCCTAAGAAAGTTAATCATCATGCTCTGGTTGCAATTGATTCCTCATCTGATTCATGGATTACAGATTATGGTGCATCACATCATATGGTAGCTAAAGAAGAAGTTTTTACTTCTTTGAGTTCATGCTATGGACCTCCTATTCTCATTGGGGATGACACTCCAATAGCAGTTGTAGGAGAGGGAAGAGTGGAACTCCCTAATGGAAGTTTTGAGAATGTTTTGCATGTTCCAAAGATTTCTATAAATCTTCTCTTAGTTTATCAAATCACTCAAATAGGTAAAATGGTTGAATTTACATCAGATTCAGTTATTGTACTTGACATGCATGATAGTTCCATTATTGTAGTTGGTGAGGTAGATCACAAATCACAGTTGTATAAGTTCACTAACTTTATTGACTATGAGTCCTCTTTTCTACTTACACATGCTAATGAGAGTAGTAGAGTATGGCATGAGATATTTGTTCATTTAAACTTTAGGTACATGCAATGACTTTCCAAGCAAGGAATGGTCAAAGGCTTGCCAGACATTCACTTTTCTAAAGGGGTTTGCGAAGGATGAATTCTTGGAAAGCATCCTGAAGAGAAGTTTTAAAAGGGGAAGGAAAGGAGAGCCTCCTCTTCCTTGGATCTTGTTCACAGTGACCTCATGGGTCCATTTCCACATCTGTCCATCAAAAAATCAAGGTATGTTCTTAAATTTATTGATGATTACTCACACTATACTTGGGTTTATTTTCTCATACAAAAGTCTGAAGTTTTTTAGCATCTCAAAGACTTCAAAGCTCTAGTAGAGATACAAATGGGGAAGAAAATCAAGATCATTCGCACAGGCAATGGGGGGATTATATCAACAAAGATGTTCAGAATCTTTTTCGTGAAGCTAGTATCCATTTGTAGCACACAATTCCATACACTCCACAATAGAATGGATTTTTTGAAAGGAAGAACGGGTCTCTCAAGGAGATGACCAATTGCATGTTGCATGCAAGATCACTTCCTTCCAAGCTTTGGGTTGAGGCACATAATTGTGTTTCTTACATTTAGAACAAGGAACCTTACAAATCTATTGAGGATAGGACACATTTTGAGTCTTGGAGAGGTGACAAACCGGATGGCACACACTTCTACATCTTTGGATCTAGATCATGGGCCCATATTCCTTCTGAAATGAGGAAATCCTTAGATCCACATAGAACACCTTACATATTTTTTGGATATCCAGATGATGTGAAGGGGTACATATTGATTGATCCCTCTACAGATCGGCTCATTATTGAGCGCAATGTTCAGTTTGAGGAGATTCCTTTGCATGCATCTCCGGTGCAACATGCAGAGACTCTTGTGCTTCCATCAGTTCCAGACATTATAGATGATGATTCAACACACTCAGATGCTACATATTCAGACATGAATTCCAAGTATTTTGTACATGCATATGATCAGGTAGTACATCCAAATGAGGATCCAACGTCGGAGCTTCAACAAATTCCCAAGTGAGCACAGTCCACACTGCAGGCAGTAAAAAACCTTGCAGGGGATCTATTGCATTCGAGGAGGACTCGATCTCAGCATGTGGATCCTTCTCATGTACTTTTAGCTTTTGAACCAACGATTCCCATGCATTGATATATGGTTCAATCTTCTAATCCACACACCTACATTGAGGTTGTTGGCAATACACTATGGGAAGCAATCATGTAGGAGGAGCATGAAACTCTCCTAGAGAATCAAACTTGCGATATGGTTCCACTTCCACTAGGGATGAAACTTGTCATATGTAAATGGTTCTATAGGACCAAGAGAGAAGAAAATGGTGACGTGAGTAGGTACAAGGCCAGATTAGTTGCAAAAGGACTCAGCAGATTCATGGGATAGATTATGATGAGACCTTTTCTCCTGTAGAAAATATGGACTACATTTGCTTGGCTCTAGTCGTTGTAGCAACCAAAGGAAGGGAAGTTCACCAGATGGATGTGAAGAATGTGTTTCTTCATGGTGACCTTTCAGAGGAGATCTACATTGATAAACCATAGGGGTTCATTCAGAACTCATCTTTAGTATGTAGACTGAAGAAGTCTCTCTATGGCCTCAAGAAGGAACCTAGAGCATGGTATGCAAAGATGGATTCTTACTTGCTTTCACATGACTTTGTTAGATGTAAATCTGATTCCAATGTGTACATGTTGAGGACTATTGACTATGTGATGATTTTAGTACTCTATGTTGATTATCTTTTGATCATTGGTATATCTGCTTCATCCATTTCTTTGGTCAAAGATATTTTTCATGGAAGGTTCTCTATGAAGAACATGGGTCCACTACACTTATTTCTTGTTCTTGAGATCAGTCAAGATGCTTCCAGCATCAAAATTTCTCAGGCTAAGTATGTTAGGGATATTTTGGATAGATTCCACATGGCAGACTGTAATTCTTCACCTACACCCTTCTTATCTGGGATCAAACTTGAGTATGGCGGGGATACACCATTAGTGGAAAGCACTTTGTATCAAAAGTTGGTGGGGAGTATTTTTTATCTCACCCACACTCATCCAGATATCTCATATGTGGTAGGATTAGTTTCCAAATACATGCAAGAACCCCATGATATTCACTGGAAGGATTCCGAGCGCATCCTCAGATATGTTCAGGGCACCATAAATTATGGGATTCACTATGCAGTTGGTTGTGAATTAGATATCATAGGCTTCACAGATTCAGATTGGGCTGGTGATAGAACAGATCGCAATTCCACATATGGGTACACTCTCAGTTTGGGATCAGGCCTAATTTGTTGGTCAAGTAAGAAGTAATCATCCATTTCTTTATCTTTCATAGAGCTCGGGTACAAAGGAGTAGTCAACTGTGTCATTCAGACACTTTGGCTTCAACACTTCCTTACCAAGCTTGGTATCCATTTTCATTGTCTGAATATCATATGGTGTGACAATCAGAGTACACTGAGATTTTGCAAATATCCAGTATAGCGACAACGAACCAAACACATTGAGGTCCACATGCATTTCATCATAGATCTAGTACATGACAGGATCATTGATTTGCATTTTTTTCCTTCCTATGAACAGACTACCGACATATTCACCAAGACCTTCACTGATCAGAAGTTTCAGACTTTGTGGGATCATCTTGCAGTGAAGAATAAAGTTTCCTAGAAGCTTCATTTTCTTCTTTTGATGCATTATCTTTTGAGGGGGGGGTTTGTTCCCACGTGGTTTTCCCTCTTTCCTCACTTTTATTCATTGTTAATTAGTTTCATTGTACATGAGTATCTAATATGGCCTAGTAGCCGGGACTTAGTTTTTACTCCATAGTGATGTTCAAGGGGGGTGTTGGAGAAATTTCTATTTTCAGCACACTAGTTCAGTGGGAGTTAACTGACTGGTTCTATTTTAGAATTTCTAATTTTAGACCATCACTATTATGCATGCATTCCTAAGATAGGATTCCATTTCCTATATGAGTGAATATCACTCACTCATTGAACAGACCATAATATACATTGATTCTCATTCTTCATATTGTATCTCTCTTCCTTTTCTTGATAATCTTTGTTTATGTATGCTTTAGCTAGGTCTCCTGTGCAGGTTTCCATGAAACACTAACAATGTTATCCTGGTGTTATATGATGATTTCCTTGATGATATGATATGAAAAAATTATGATTCGTATTGTTTTCGTGTCTTCATTAATTGTATGAATGCAATGATTATTGGTTTCTATATATTTGTGTTGTTGCATCGATATGTGTATCGTTATTCATGGTGATGATGTGTTGGCTATGAGTCGTGATTGATTTTTAATGTGTTAATATTGTTTAGTTAATATATATTGGATGATGTTTCGATGATGTTTCTATTAATTGTGATGTTTTAAATTTCCTAACAAAAAAAAAGACGTACTTGTTGTACATCGCTTTTGTTGTCGTAACGACGGGGTCGTTAAAAATGAGTATTAATTGACATGCAATTATTTATCATGTATATATTAGTAACATTGTGTCTCTGCTAAAATAATATTACACATCAGTCATTGTTTCCCAGAAGTTATTTAATTGTACTCCAAAAAGGTTACAATCAATGTGTTAACAACCTTAAATACGAATCAGCATTTTTCTCTGATCATTTCAAGGTTCTCTCTCTAGTAACTTAAGATGTAACCATGGAAAACTCAATAGTGATAATCACATGAGTTAGGATACGATCTTACCCAAGAACAAGCTGAGAGTTCCCACTAACAATCAACTTATGATTCAATTATTCAATTCAATGAATTTCTCCTTTAGCGAAATTTTGACATAACCTTACTAAATATTTAGTGATGAAGGATATGAAATGATTAGAATTTAAATCAAATTAAGAAAAAACAATGTTTTGGATTCTAATTTACTACTGAAGACGCTAAGCTACTCTACAGTATCTACGCATACGAATTTCCATGCGCTCAACTAAAATGGACTAGATCTTAAGTAGTAAAAAGGGTAGACAAAATTTTACCAACCCCCTTCCTTTAACCAGAAATTAATATACAATCCAGAGATGTTATGTCACTTTCATTCCAGAGTGATTGAGCCAATATCTATAATGTCACTTTAATTAAGAAGGTATATATTTTAATTCCCAACAGATCTAGGTTATAATATCTATTGAATAGTTCGATTGATTTTTCAGTGGACTGACGAACTAAGGTTCTTTGAAGACTACTTGTACTTATCACAAAAATGAATTATGATGATCATATTGTTGACCCATGACTCGAGATAAGTCATAAACTAACTCAACTAAAGAGTAATTCGTGAGAGGTCATAACTTCATTAAGATATAAAGACCATGAAATAAATTTTTATTAAATATTGTCATCTTGAACTAAATTTGCATCATTTATAACTGTCGGACAAGAATGTAATCCGCAGCAGGCTTAATTACTCTTAGATGGTTACCCAATATGTCAAGAATATTTTCTTAAAAATTGAAGGTAAGATTGGGTGCGGTGTCATTTGTTTTAGGAAATTCAAAATACATTAATAATTATCACAATTCCTTTACTGGATCGTTACTCGGTTGATAATATAGTCATAACTCCATAAGAAAAATTTCACGAACAGGAAAGAATGACATGTAACATTCTAGAGTAGAAGGATCTTTCTTTTCCTTTCTTCCGAGTGGAGTACATCGAACTCTAGTAGTTGCATAAGGATTTCTGATTCTGAGGGAAGAATATTTATAAGGTGATGAAATGAATGAAGATATACAATTAAAATTAACACCATGTTCAATACAGTATAGGTTAAAATTTAAAATTTAAAACTAAAAATGAGTCAAGTTTTATAACACAATCGAAATATCTAAAGGTATCAACTCCCAGTAAACTGTATAAATTTAATCAAGAATCACACCATAAACTTTCAAGATCGAACATTGGTCCACTATATATACTATTCACCATTATTATTGTAATCAAAAGATTCACTAACATGAGTAATAATATGGAATTTACGTCATGTAACTCGCAATATATTAACAGGAATTATATATAATATTTCTCTTGATTTGGTTTAGAGTATTCCAATTTAACGTCTAATCCATAATAATTTAGGATTTGATAATTTATAAATTTACTTTTTACTTACCCGGATTCAAACCAGAATGCAAAAATTGTATTCTCACAAGGAATAAATAATTGGTTATTTGAAGGTAGAATTCATCCCAAGCATCAATTCTCTATATTCAAATGTCTAAAATCATGACCTTCATTTTATGTACAGTGCATCCTTAGTAACACAAATCGAACACAAATTTATCTTGATGAGATTGTTCTAAAAAAATCATTTCGACGAAATAAGTAAAAATTTATTATAAGAGACAACATTTTTTTATCAAATACTAGACCACTCCATTCTCAAATAACAAGAATTCAATGTTATATTAAGTTCTTATTGAATACGAAATATTTACATTTCACAATTTTTTTAGAAGAAATATCGTAACAACAGAATTTGATGGTGAATGAAATTGATATTCAATTTGGAGATGCGTTGCACCTTCCTTGTTTCCACTTGCTAATCCACAAACCTCACCAGTACCTCCCAACCAATGCTAGGGGTACTCTTCTTCCCCCTTAGCCCCCCAAGCCGCAAAGGAGCCAAGAACAAAAACCATAACACAATAGCTTCCAAGCTTACCTCGCAAGGAAGAGATTCCACTTTTGACACAAGCTTGGAGTCCCAACTCTCACAAGAAAAACACAGTCAGAAATTTTACAGCATAACAGTACCACTAAAAGTGAGCCCCCTTTCACTTCTACATATTTTGTTTTATATAAAAATCCCGAATGACACATGTCCTCATGCCTAATTAATTATATTTTTAATTAATTTAATTAGGATTATTCACCCACACACTTGTCACAATCTCCCCAAGTTGCACAAGTAATTACCATTTTTATTTTATTTAAAAGGTCAATTTCCCTCACATTCCCCAATGGGTTCCTATTTCTCTCTTAGGCGTCACTTTGTTTCCCAAATTTTCATTTAATGAGTGTCTCCTAACTAGATATTAGTTAGAGTTGGATTAGGAGTCTTCTTCTTGTTAGACTAGTGGTAGCTTGACTCTAGATACCATTCTATGTGTACACTTATTCTCTCTTATTACTATTTATTCTATTTTAAAAATCTAATTTATTAATTTCATGCACACATGTTCATTTTATCCAATCTTCAGATTTTAGTCACTTTTTCCTAGAATTTGATTTATCTAAATTCTTTTAATTTATTTAATATTTTTAATTAGTCTCTTAATTAAGCTTAGACTTAGGCTTAGTCTTTTACTTAGGCTTAGACTTTTGTTAAGATTATAATTAATAATTTACTGTTTAATTAATTATTTTATTCTAACAAGGTCTAATAACTTCAATGTTTTCTAGGCCACCTATATTTATTGACTCAAGTTTTTAATTATGTGATGTGGCCTTCAAGACGCACCTCTGTGATCCAAGGGTGTCACTCACCTTTGACTAGTTTTGGAAGTTTGTCCAACCCTTTGGAGTCAACACTCCATTTGAGAAACCTTGCGAGAGACTAAGGGCTTCTAAGGAATAACGACTATGCCTTATTGTGCACTCCTTAGAAATCGTCGTGAGCCACTGTCTCAGTCCGCCCTCACGACATCGTGGACCTCTCAAACTAGGTAATCGTTAACCTACCATTTGGGCCATGGCGAAATTACTAGTAGGTTGTGACAGGGATGTTGTCAAACATCTCCATCAATTTTTGGTTTCTGTGTATGGCCCATTTACTCCCTATGTGAGTCGGATTAGCAAGCATCATCAAGCTTGCATCCACTGGAAAAAACCATGTCCATAATCCATATACATAAATCATATTTAATTCAATCATACATCACATGTGCGTAAAATAAAATACTTGAATAAATACAATCCACTCCCTAACGCAATCTGGAGTCCAAGGAAGTCCATCGATGCCATCAACATCCTTAACCTGTCTTGTGTCCTGCACACTCAGGAAAAATCATCAATAGAATTTCCCAATACATATACATCAAAATAACAATAAGTCACAACACATCATCATCATCATATACATATCCCATAATCGAAACGAAATCATAATATACCATAATTGGATCACTTGCACGCAAGTGTCCTCAAAGAATAAGTCAATAAAAGTATGCTCGATGGATTGGGATGTTACATGTTGGTAAAGAAGGTGAAGTTGAAGGCACCTCCAATTCGCCCACTAACATCAAATACTGGCAAAAAGGAAGGGCTCCCTAGTAAAAACCTAAACCTAAATGTAAAAAATGTAGTAAAAACTTAATACATTAAAAAAATGTAGTAAAGCATCCAAATCTAAACTGAACAACGATTATTATCTTAATCATATTAATCACACTTTTTATGATGAACGGAGAAGTTTTTTCATGCAAGGAAGTTAATGTTTCAAATCACAACCTTTCATTTATTGTGATGAATAAGGATATTCGAGGCATATGAAATCATGTCCATTAAAAATCCATATGTAATTAAGATCTCATTAAGTCTGGCCATTTCCAATAGGTGTACGCCTATCGGCATAACACAAATTTGCATAACATACAAAATATAATTCACTAAATACCATGACCGAGTATTTTTTGGTTGAGTTTGTCAAACCAAATCCTTGAGCAGCGTCCAATATCCTTCGCTTGCTAATATAGAAACTTCATCGAAACCTCCCATCCAACGCTAGGGGTACTCTTTTTCTCCCTTAGCCCCCCGAGCCACAAAGGGGCCACACACAAGAAACCAAAAACAATAGCACCAAAACTTCCTCACAAGGAAGAGCTTCCACTCTTTTCCAAGTTTTGGAACCGAACCAAACTCTTGGAATGAGGTAATCATTAACCATGCATCCAAGTCATGACGGGAATGCTAGTAGGTTGTCGTAGGGACATTGTCACACCTATCCCTCATCTGTCTGGTTTCTGTGTATGACCCCTTTACTCCTTATGTGTGTCGGATTAGAAAGCATCTTCGAGCCTACATCCACTGACAAGAACACTGTCAATAATCCATATACATAATATCCATACTGAAATAATCATATATACATGTAAATAAATACTCAAAACTCAAACCAAATATAAGTCCACTCCCTGATTCAATTCAGAGTCCAAGGGTGTCTATTGATGCCATTGGCATCTTCAATCTATCATGTATCATGCACACTCAGTAAAACTCATCAATAATACATGTCAATATACATGCATCTAAAAATTTAACATATAATCACAATGACATCATAATGTAACTCATAATCAAAGCATAATCATAATGTATCATAGTCGGATTAGTTTCTCGCAAGTGTCCTCAAAGAATAAGTAAGTATAAAATGTGCTTAGTGGAACTGGATGTTACATACACCCCCTCTTGTTTTAAAGTTCATCCTGAATTTTTATACAATATAATAATGAAATAAGTAAATGTATTTGACACAAATCTATATGTTTAATCTATCAAAAAAATAAGGAAATTGTTGATGCATCTCAAATGTGTCCTCCCATGTAGAAAAATGTGGACTATAATTGTCCCACTGGACCTTGACCTGATCGATTGTTCGATGTCGTAGCTGCTGAGTGTGATGGTCAAGTATGTTGATTGGCTTTACCATGAGAGAACCCTCGTCTGACACCTGCAAAGAACTCAAGTCAATCACATGTGACGGATCTGAAATATAATGTCGCAAAATAGATACATGAAATACATCGTGCATATGCCTCAAAGAATCAGGCAAGGCTAGTCAGTAATCCATGGGTACTTTCCTTATACAACTTTGAAAGGTCCTACAAACCTAGGAGATATTTTAACACCCTTTCCAAACTTGATCAAACTCTTATGCGGTTTTACCCACAAGAAAAAATTTCTGCCAACCTCATAATTGTGGTCAATGTGATGCACATCAGCATAACTCTTCTATCGATCTTGCGCTTCTTTAATACTTTATCTTATTATTCACATATATTATTCCATTTATTGGATCACTTATGGTCTCACCAAGACTCTATCCTCTAGTCGATCCCAACTCAGAGGTGTCTGACACGGTCATCTATAAAGAAACTCAAACAGTGCCATATTTATTGTACTCTAATAATTGTTGTTGTATGCAAACTATACCAATGGAAAGAATTCCTTCCAACTCTTATGTTGATCCATCACGTACATCCAAAGCATATCCTCTAAAACTGATTTGTTCTTTCAGTTTGTCCATATGTCTTGGGGTGATATGTTGTGCTAAAATTTAGTTTCATTCCCAAAGCCTCTTGGAAACTAGTCCAAAATCGTCCTGTAAACAATGTTTCTCTATCAGATATTATCTTCTTTGGTACACCATTCAATCTCACAATATATCTAACACAAACTCTAGCCATGTCTAGCGCCTAATATGTCATACATAAAGAAATAAAGTGTGCACTCTTTTTCAAAGTGTCAACGAATACAAAAATTGAATCATGTCTCATTTCCGTCAGTGGAAATCCAACAATAAAATCCATCGAAATGACTTCCCATTTCGATTTAGGAATCGCGTGTGGCTGTAACAATCACATTGGATGTCCATGTTTAGCCTTCACTTCCTAACATTTTAGAAATCTCGCCAAAAAATTAACTATATCTACCTTCATCCATTTCTAGAAGAATCAATACTTAAGGGATGCCTTCATCTTCATGACTCCTAGATGAACCATGTACATTGTTCGATGAGATTCACTTAAAATAAACTTTCTCAAATCGTCATTTGGTGGTACATAAATTATACTGTTATATCTCAACAATCCGTCGATGTCCAATGAATAACCTTCAAACTTCGGTACCATCATGGTATCTTGTTCAATATTATCCTTAACCTCCTTGTACCAGTCATCATTTATCTATAAAGATAGAATATTTTCTCGGAGATTCATATTAAGAGGTATTACTGAGAATATGCATGGTCTGTGACTCAACGCATCTGCTACTCTGTTCACTGCTCCTTTAATGTAAATAATCTTGAAGTCGTATTCACTTAGTTCTGACCAATGCCTTTGTCACGCGTTCAAGTCACTCTGAGTAAAAATGTGTTGTAATCCACAGTGATCAGTCTTTAACTTGAATTTTCATATGATAAGATAATGTCTCCAAAATCGTAAGGCATATACAATCGCTAATAACTCCAAATCATGTGTTGTGTAGTTTTCTTCATGTCTTCTTAATTTCCTTGAAATATAAGTGATCAATCAACCATCTTGTATCAAAAATCCACCTAAACATTCCTTGGGGGCGTCTGTGCATACCAAGAATTCCTTGTCCATGTCAAGAACCTTCAGTATCAGTGATGTCGTTAATAACTCCTTAATATTTTTGAAATGCTTCCACGCATTTCTCTGACCATAAGAATTTCTTTTTTTTCTTCCGCAATTCCAAAATTGGTTTTGCTATCTTCGAAAACCTTCAACTAAGTGTCAATAATAGCTTGCTAATTCCATAAAGTTACATACTTATTGTACGTTCATTAGTGTTGGTCATTCCATAATAACCTCTACTTTCATTGGATCCATAGCGATACCTTCTCTAGATATAATATGTCCCAAGTAATGTATCTGCATTTGATAAAATGAACATTTTGACAGTTTCCCATACAACGTATTTTCTCTTAGACACTGTAAAACTAACCTCAAGTGTCCGTCATGCTCTTCCTTCATTCGAGAATAAATCAGTATGTCTTTGATAAATATGTGTACAAACTTGTCCAAGTATTCACAGAACACCCCATTCATCAAACTCATGAATACACCCAGGGAATTTGTCAATCCAAATGGTAAAATAGTAAACTCATAGTGTCCAAATCTCATCTTAAATGCGGCCTTAGGGATATATTATTCCTTAATTCACAACTGATGGCATCCCAATCTTAATTCGATCTTTTAAAACATCATTTCTCCTTTCATTTGTTCAGATAAATCATCAATCCTTGGCAATGGATATTGATTCTTGATCGTATCTTTGTTCAATTGATGGTATTCAATGCAAAGCCTCCATGATCCATCCTTAATTCTAACAAAAAACATTGGTGCACCCCACAACGACACACTTGGACATATAAGTCCCAAGTACAACAAATCCTTCAATTTCATTTTCAACTCCTACAATTCCAGCATCGACATCTGATATGGTGTTCTTGCAATTGGTTTTGTTCCAGGTTTTAAGTCTATGCTAAACTCCAATTCTCTTTCTAGAGGAAAACCTTGTAATTCCTTAGGAAATACATAGGCAAACTTCGATACTAAAGGAATATTTTATAATCCTTCCATGTCCCCCTTTTCATTAAGCACTAATAGGGTGTATAACTTACACCCTTTGCACATACTTTTCTATAATTGTAAGGAAGAAATGAACCTCAATGACACTCCCTGGTTTCTTCCTACAATTACTCTACTTTGTCCCAAATAATCTAATAAACTTAACCATTTAGTCTTGTAGCTAAGTATCACATCGTGTGATTCTAACCAATCCATTATGATCACTATATTGTAAGATCCCAAGATTGTAACATACAGGTTTACATTTGTCATGAAGTCACCCAAGTTAATGTTACAATCCTTAACTTTTCCTCCAACCTTTTGCTTGGAACCAGATGTCATATCCACATGTATAAAGTCATCATGTTTGATTGCCTTCACCTTAATTCTTTTAAGCATTTCACTAGAAATAAATCTCTCAGTAGCTCTTGGGTCTATCAAAACACTAAATTGTTGATCAGCTATCATACCTGAAGTATCAAGCATTGCATATTGATTCTCGTCCTAGCGGTTATTCACCACTCATGGATCATGTGGGCCTTTCCCAAATCTCCAAATTTTGACGGTCCTATCGATCTGACAGATTTTTCATTCTCAATAGGATAGTCTCTCTAGCAATGTGGCTCTCCACATGTCCAACACCCATTCTTCGGTCTGGTGCTCCTAGTCCCAGAAGTAGAAGTTGTTGGCCTAGGAGTCTCATGTACTGGTCTGTTCTACGGACTAGATCTAAACTGTAGTTATTGTTGCGGACGATGTTGATGTTGTTATTGTTGGTGTGGTACTTTATAGGGAGTCCCTTGCTAAGGATTCTATCGACGTAGTTTTGAGATCACAGGTCCTCTAGTCGTATCATGGTGCCCAGAAGTCTCTCTAGCTAGTGTCTAATGTTTTTGCGCTCCCGATGTCTCCTATCCTATCTATCTAGAAGGAATTATGCCTTGAACCCCATTTTTCATCTCTTCTTCAGTTATTAGAGCCTTCTGAACTGGATCATGCAACGTCTAAGGCATCAATATCCTCACTTCCATCGAGCACAAACTTGTTAACTTTTAATTTCTCATTGTTTAGGTGTGGAGCATATATGAGTAGCTCCATGTATCTAGCCTCATACTCCAGTATCGTACAACTACCTTGTCGTAAGGTGTTGAACTCATTAATTTGGCGCTCAATGAATTCATCAGACAAGTACCTCTCCCGAAATTGTTCCTCGAACAATTCCCATGACACGTCTTCAATAACCATGTTTAATTGATGTAAGAGTGTCTTCCACCAAAGAAAATCACTCCCTTTTAGTTGAAATTCCACCATGCAGACTTTCATGTTGGAGGTGTAATCGCATAGTGCAAAGCACATCACCATGTTCTCCAACCATGCTTCAGCGGCTAAGCTGTCTGTGGCACCCCAAAACTCGAGAAATTTCACTTTCTTGAGTTCTCTATGTATACTACTACTACTACTTGTTGGAGTGTGTTGTGAACCCTCATAGGGCACAGACTCTCTTCCCTCATCTCAATCTAGGCAGTTGATCAATTCCTATGACATCTTCTGGAAGGATCTCATCATACCTACCACATCTCCCACAACAACCTTCTCATGCTCAATAGTCTTCTCATCTCGAAGTGGAGTCGATCCTTCATTCATGGATTCTCTAGGAGGAAGCATACCTTTTCCCCCCATACCACGTCATATTCTCATCCTGCGTACTCTAACCATGATACATGTCATGAACAAATCCAAATACATCTTTTAACTATGAAACAAAACAGTGGAAGGCATAATGGGTCTGTTATCGTAGATTTGAACCCACTCTGATACCATAGGTAACATCCCTCCATGCACAACATAAGTGTAAAAAATTATAATATATATATATATATATATATATATATACATATTTGAAACAACAAGTTAAGACAAGTACAATATGATAACTACATAAGTAGGAAATAACATAACATCATATTTACACAATCTAGTCTTATCAACATCACTTCTCATTAACTAGAGATACAACATCATTTGCATTTAATAGATATACACATGAGCACATCATTATCATCACCATATTACATGAAATATATCAACAACTGTGTCTACCCACCTGATCCTACCCTACAAGGTTAGGACCTTCAAGACACATAATCGGTGCTCGAGTCCAAGATTCATCCAATTGATTTGACCATCTAAAATCTCAAGACTGGAAAATTTTCTGAGGAACAAGAAGGTATCTATATCCCAAATCCAATCCTAGTTTTTAAATATGAACTATTTCATCATTATGTAACTAACAAAATAATCGACCTTACATAAGTACAAGAAATTTAATAAGCAATCATACTAAATAAATTATTACTAAAATTCAAATAACTCAAATGAATCAATCAACCAATAATTCCTTATTATATATCCACGGTAAAAAAATTCTATCAATCAATCATATTGTGTAATGTGAGGACATTGACTATTTAATTCCTCCTAAATCTCTATGTAATTATATGACCTAAGTCTTGATCTTTTGATTTTCTTAAATTTTTACAAATGTCATACATGATTTAGTCATTTTAGAGAAAAACATCTTCTTCAAACAAAAGAACTTAATAATATATATATATATATATATATATATATATATATATAATTGACGTAGAGTTCATACAACATTGCGATATATGTTATTTTATATATATTTATTTACTAAAAAGAATATTATTAATTGACCTCAAGTCTTACAAGATTATTTTAATTCTATTTATTACATAACTTTTACCATAAAGACAACGATGTTAAATGAATATTTAATTTCGATATTTATATACCACCATCATAAATTTCCATTTATTTTCCTTCTTCACTTCGATGGAGGTCATAATAAAAGAACAAGCATATCTCACTTCCTTCCATACCAATATATAGTAGACTCACAACCTTGGCAGGATCTTCACTCAACTCTTTCTCTCTATCATTTATACTAGCAGGTATCAAACATAAGTGACCTATTATTTTAGGCAAGAGTTTTGAAGGCCCAACTAGATACAGAACTCTCAAATAAGGCACGATAATAAAATAAATTAACAAGGGTAAGTAAGACTCCATTGGTCTAGACATCTAATACTTCAACCACTTAATCAACGGTTATCAGGTGGGTTGACGATGCACTGAAATTAACTCGAGTTTAACTCGATATGTTATTTATTGTCTAAAATTTGAGTAGCTAGGATACTAGATTTAATCACCCTTTGAATGATATTATTTCTTCACATTCGTTACTAGTCTATAGGAATTAAGATTTCAGCTTAGGATCAATATCATAAGAACTAGAGAGAGATAATCAGTCAACAGATGAAGTCTCGACTTAATTCAACGTGTTGAATGGTTGATCAATGATCACCTAAAAGGTAGTGAAAACCGTAGCAACAACTGTTATCAATATAAGGGACAATTCGCTGGTAGAGAATTAGAGTTTAAGCATCAATGTGTCAAGAAACTGGGGTTGTTGTTTAATTAATAATTTACAATCATCAAAGTTTATCGCCAACAGTCAATATGGTGAGCTCTACATCTTACTCTAAATCAACGAACAATTTACTCCTACATCTTCTATAAATATGAGATTAAGGTAGACTTACTTTTATAGGGAAAATGATAATTTTGTTCATCAGAAGCCTTGAAATGAGATCTCAATTGTAGGTGAATGGTCTTGGTCTCCTCATTATTCGCAACTGAAAAAAAATGTTTTGAACAGAGATGTCTAAGAGAGCGTATACACCATTAAGACTTTACTAGAAGGGAAAATGAGAATGTCAAAACAGAGATCTAAATTTAATCCTTTCAAGTTTCCAACGATCTAATTCTGACAATGGGAGATTTTAATAGTTATTTGATTCTTACTAATTTGCTTCTTCCAGATTTCCTAAAGGTATTTAATAGAAATGGGAGATACTAGTGTAATAACCAATTCTTCCAGATTTCCTAAAGGTATTTAATAGAAATGGGAGATACTAGTGTAATAACCAAATGAATTGAAAGAGCACCCAAACGTATGTACTCCTATCAACTCAAACAAAAGTTAGAAAAGTTCGTTAATAACCTCCATAGTAAAAGAGTATAACAAAGAAAGAGTTTGTATTTTCATGTGAACAATATACTCATTAAACATTAGCATTCTACTAGAAGCACCGAGCTCTTAGCGCTAAATAAATTCATCTAATGGTATACATAGAGGTTTTATACAATCGAAAAGATATAAGTAAAGGTACGATACCAAATCTTAATTTTAATAATGTTAGCCATAGGTTGTGTTATCTGTTACAGTTTAATATGGAACTAAACAACCATAACTTTAGTATCGCCCAGACAACCTGATAGCTAAATTTCATTCTATTTAGGACATAATAATAAATCATTTGTGTTCAATTGAAGGTTGGTTATACTCATAATTAATTAATAATGAAAAATACTATATCATACATAATTTAATAATGAAACAATTATCGAAGGAACAAGATCGGTCGATTTATGAAGTGTAGGTAAATAAAATAAAGAAATTTTAGTATTCTCCACCAGCAAACTGTTGGGCGAAATCATGTCAAAATTAAAATAGGGGGGTTGTGAAAAATGACCCAACGTAAGGAATTATACTAAATAATCTAGCCAATTAGATATTTAAGTAATGAATGGATTAGCATGTTCAAGAGATTCAAATTTGTTCCCATCAATATAAAATTTAAAAAACAAATATTACAATGTTCGAGGATTTCATCCATGAAGACATTGGTCTCTTGTTATTTGATTAGCAAAATTGTAATAATAAAAAACATAACTGAAATTATAACAAGAATTTGTATAACATAAAAAATATAATTTGCTAAATATTGTGACCAAGTAGTTTTTGGTTGAATTCTTCAAACCATATCCTTGAGTAATGTCCAATATCCTTTTCTTGCTAATCCAAAAAATTCACCAGTTCCTCCCGGCCAACGCTAGGGGTACTCTTCTCCCCCCTTAGCCCTCGAAGCCGAAAAATGGCCACACAAAAGAAACCAAAAAAGAATAGCACCAAAACTTCCTTGCAAGGAAGAGCTTCCACTCTTTTCCAAGTTTTGGAATCAACTCTCAACAAGTAAATTAGTTCCAAAAAAATTTGACAGCATAACAATACTTCTCCAAAAAGTGGTTCCTCGCCCTTTCTCTCCCATTTATTTTATAGAAAATTTTCCAATGACACATGTCCGCATGCACAAATAATTATTTTTTAATAATTTAATTAAAGGATTATTCTTCCACTACATGGGTCACACTCTCCCCAAGTTTCACATGTTAATTCCCTTTTTATTTTATTTATTTAGGAATTTCCCCTCACATTCCTTAATGTGCTCCTATTTTTTCTCTTAGATGTCCCTTAGTTCCCCAATCCCTCATTTAATTGTGTCCCCTAACTATATTTTAGTTTGAGTTGGATTAGGAGTCTTCTTTTAGTTAGGACTAGAGGTTGATTAACTCAAGATGCTACTCTATGTGGAACACCTATTCTCTCATGTTTTAATTTCTTCTTATTTAAAAATCCCTTTTATTATTTTAATGCACACATGTGCAATTACCCAAATTTATTATTATTTCCTCTTTCACTTGATTTTCTAGTCTAAATCTATTCCTTCCCTTTTAATGTTTTAATTTAGCCAAACATCTTAGACTTAGACATTTGTTAGATTTATTAGCTTATATTTTAATAATTAATTAAATATTTTGTTCTAACAAGGTCTAAACATTTTTATTATAATTTCTAGGCCATATATATATTTTTATTGACTCTCAGTTTGATGACGCGACGTGCCCTTCAATATGCACTTCATTTCTTCAAGGGTGCCAATTGCCTTTGACTAGTTTGGAAGTTTTGTCTGACACTTGGAGTCAACACTCCACTTGGTCAACCTTGTGAGAGACTAAGGTTTGTTTAAGGAATAAGGATTTTTCCTTATTGCGTGCCCCTTAGAATTCTTTGTGAGTGACTCTCAGTCTTCCCTCACGACATCGCGAACCTCTTAGAACGAGGTAATCGTTAACCATGCGTTCAGGTCATGGTGGGAGTGCTAGTAGGATGTGAGTGGGAGTGATAGTAGGATGTGACAGGGATGTTGTCACACATATCCCTCATCTATCTAGTTTATGTGTATGAGCCTTTTACTCCTTATGTGAGTCGGATTAGCAAGCATCGTCGAGCTTGCATCCACTAACAAGAACACTGTCAATAATCCATATACATAATATCCATACTGAAATCATCATATATACATATAAATCAATACTCAAAACTCAAACCAAATACAAGTCCACTCCCTGACTCAATCTGGATACCAAGGGAGTCTGTTGATGCCATTGGCATCCTCAACCTATCATGTATCCTTCACACTTAGGAAAACTCGTCAATAATACCTCTCAATATACATGCATCTAAAAATTTAACATATAATCACAATGACATCATAATGTGACTCATAATCAAAGCATAATCATAATGTATCATAACCGCATCACTTGCTCGCAAGGGTCCTCAAAGAATAAGTTAGTATAAAATGTGCTCAATGGAACTAGATGTTACAGTGATTAGATCTGGATCATAGGCTCATCCATATCGATGGTGAAGAAACAACTCTGAGTTTAGAGTCTGAGGCGACGGTGAAAGTCTTCATAATAGTGTATTCATAATCAAGTTGGAAGAATTTGACGAGGGAAGACTGATCAATAGTATAGATTGATTGATAAGGATCAATGGAAATGATCATTCGGAGAAGCAGAGTGATCAATGATGTAGATTGATTGAGACCAGTGGCAGCAATTAGATCTAGAGTTCTAGATCTACAATCTTAATTGTATCTCGGAGCAAGAGATCAACGGTCATCAGGAGTCCACGTGGCATGGTTTAAACAACCACTCAAAGGTCCGAAGAAGGTGAATGTAAACTCCGACCAATGATCTAGATCTATTCAGTGTCGCCAAATCTACGATTGGGAGAAGGACACATAGCAACATCCATATGACTTCCAGATTCATTGACTGTTGGGGTATTGAGAAAGGAAATACATCGATCAATGGTTCAGATATGTTGGTGTGACTCAGATAAATGGTTGAGATCTGATCATATATGATGTCGACCAACGGATGAGATATATTCGGAGTTGAATAGATCAATGGTCCAGATGGAGACATGTGGCGATGGATCCGCGGAAAGTATAATAGCATTAGAATAAAGGCGGTATAATCGTGACCATTGATTTTGAGATATCAATGGTGGAGGATGATCCATTGGTGATCATAGATCGTGATATGATCAACTGCGGATATTTAAATAAGAAACAATGCCAATGAATGGTGGAGATTATCCGAAGAGGGAGATGATTGATGGTGGGAATTTAAGAAAGGAGTGACAATGATGGAAGGAGTAGATTAATACCAAGATAGGATGGACAATGTAGAACAAAGGAAAGGATCCAGTTCATCGAATTTTAAATTTGGACTGGCCCAATCCAGAGGGAGTATGACCACGATACTCTGATACAAAGGGAAGAAAGGGAAATTTTGTAGGTCAAATCTGACCGTCGGATCAGATATAGATTAATCGGGACTATTTGATTTGAAAGTGATCCATTTCATGGTGAACTGATATTTGAACCGTCTGATTAAGGTTGGATTGATGGTGGAAGTTGAATTTGATATTCCAAATCAATGTTCGAGATTTAAAGGAGGTTTATAAGCCTTATGTGTGAATATTAAGTGCTTGGGTTAGCTACATGAAGTAACATAGAATCTAAATCTCTTTTAAAGGAGGTTATTAGGCCCAAAATAAAATTTTGAGAACAGTTCCAAATATTGAAGTTGCGCAGAGTAAGTTAATTTAAACTTTGCATATGTGGGTTTAAGGTCAAGAGGTCATCACATGTCGAGAGTGTAAATGAAACCATCAAACCAACCACTGAGCCACCAATAGTAATATAGTAGCACTGAATTGATACACAGAGAACCTAAGTGTAAACTCCCCCATGCAATCCTGATAAGGAGTGATTTTAACATTTAATGTCTTCCACAATCGAATTAGAATGAGGGGAATTCAGTTCATGGATTGGAAAATGATTCCTCGATTGCACTTGAATATTGTCCACAACCATCAACAACCATTGAGTCTTCCTCATTGTCGAATGGATTGGGAAGTACAAAGCTTTCAGCATTGTGGGCTTGTGCTAGAGATAGAGGGTGGAGATGTCGGTTCGTGTGGGAACGTGAACCACCCGTATAGCCCACACCAAGAACCCCATTCGGGGGAATAATATGAGTGATTTTTTACAAGACCACTTGTGATGGTATAAATATAATTAACTGGTCTCAAGGGTAAGGCCTCAATATATTAAAAAAGGAAATAAAGAAAATATAATTTAATAAATTAAAAAAAATACGAATGTTATTCTAATAAATGAGAGAGAAAATCTAAAATAAATTTAGCATCATCTAAACTAATTTGTAGAGATTGAAATTCTAACTACAAAGTTTCATTCAAATAAAGAAATTTTTTGTATATTTTTGTTTTAATTATAAATAACGAAAAATCTTACTATACTAACAAAAAGAAATAAAGTAAATCTAATTGAATTGAATAAACAAAATACAAATTATATTCTAAGAATGAGAGAGAAAATATAAAATAAATTTAGTTAACGCAATTATATTTTTTTACTTTTAATTCTATAGTCATGTTATAGTCAAGTTAAGCTTAACTAAATATAGTCATGTTTGTTGTGTCTGTTTCGTCACTTGGGTGAGCAAAACAAGGGAACTTGCATGCCCAGTTGTGCCTTCTAGACAAGATAGAGGTCAGTGAATGAGTTAAAAAATCCAAACACGTGAAATAAACAAGTAAACAAACTAAAAACAACTAAAGAAATAAAACTAGAATGCATAAGAAACTCTGAACCAAAAAAAATCAACCAATGACCAAGATTATGCCACCGATGGATAACTATATTAGTTGGAAAAACACCGTAGAGAAATGAGGACTTATGAGTCCCCTCTTCCTCCTTGGGAGAGCTCTTGAGTTCCCTAATGGAGAGCTCTTCTTACAATGGTAGAAAAGAAATCAATGCCTATTCCCTCAAGAGGTGAGTGGAATGGCCTATTGGAATGTTGCTAGAATGCTCCAAGGAGAAAAGAGGATTCTCAAGGGAGGATTGAGGCAGCATAAAAATACTATGAAAATCTTAATTTCTTAGTGCACCCATGGCCTCCATTTATAGCATTTCTTCAAGGTAATATTCAACTGGTTCTTAGTGTGAACAAGGGGCCCTTTAGGGCACCCTGTGGTCCTTGACCAGCCCCCCATTTGGATTCATCTCATATTTGAGGGTCAAATCAAGTTGGGAGTTGGTCAATAAGTGGTTGAGAGGCCGACAAGAACCATAAATGCACCTTTCACAGGAGTGCGCGGCTTTTATCGTACATAATCGTGCATATGGCACAGTGTGCGCTCTACAGGCTTCTTTGGCCTGTGCACTCTGCGCGTGCTTCCTTTAGTGAGTTAGTGCATGTCAATTTTTTCCCAATTGTATAGTTTTTACCTCTTGGAAATTAATTTTGGTGTTGCAGGTGAACTAATAGTTGTTTGGAATTGTTGTATTTCTGTAACCATTTGTGTGCAGTGTTGCGGATGAAATTTTAGTGATAACAATGTTGTTTAGTTGAAGTTAAATATATGGTTTTTCTAATAAAAACGAATCATATATGTGGTATTTGGGCACGGTGTGGTAGTTATCTTGGCAGTGGCCCAAGAAACACAACCATGTACCTATTGGTGGTCAAAGTGACAAGAATAACACATTATATATCTATATAGCTTGATTTTAATATTTAGATAATAATAGTTGAACAAGGGAGTGAAACACAAGTACATTCAAAGAAATATGAGGATAATAATTTAAACAAACAAAAGATTGTAACACATGTAGTAATTCACAAATCTATTCAAGTGAAAATTCATTGAAATTCAACTTAAATGTGGCCCACTATTATAAATCCCAATAAATATAACAATTCTATGTTCTAACCCCAAGAAAAGAAATGTCCATCAAGAGATGTTTTCCATTCATATGAAATGTGTTAGTGGCACATTTTCAAGAATGGTTTTGAGATATTCTATCAACAATTCCCATTGTTGCCTCTTGGAATTTTTTCCACATTTTAGTGTAACCAAGATACTATGACCAAATGACTATACTAAGAACATATAAAATTTGGTTGGTAGTCTTGAAAAAAAATGTAGTCATTTAATTCATTTAATTTGTTGACTTCTTCAAATAAATTACCCTTTAAAACCATGAAATGATTGCATATGTATAATTTGAAAAATATTTAAACTCTTGCATCAATGTGTTTTCTAACTTATCGCATCACGTTAAATAATAGTGCACTCTTTATTGATTATTTTTTGGTGCAAGGATAGAAAATACATCACCTTCTCTAGAACCGTATCAAAAACCTTATCATAATCCGTGTTGATCACAACCTCTTCACTATCCATATCTACATTTGTCAAATTTCCAAATGGTGGAAATGGTCTTTGATCTTCATGTTTCCATGGTTTTTTAAATTTGTTAATTTGGTTTTGACAATAATGAGTGGACTCTACATCATCAATACAAAAATAAATAATAAATAAAGAGTACTTTCATTTCTCAATTGAGTATACATTTGTCATTTTCTCACTCCTAATGGAGTGTAAATCCCTTGTTCTGGGTACTCCAACACAATTATATAGCATCGATATATCAAAACCTACTCAAGAAGGAGTTCATGCACGTCAAATTTCATGAATAACTGATTTTTTTCAATACAAAAACCTCATTTATTTACAAATATAATTATAACTATTTAAAAATTTTAAAGTTCGTCCGCACTTACCTACATACATTAACCATCCTTGAGCGAAATTCATGGCTTAAACATTTTTCACTAGTTAACAACATTGCTTGAATCTATAACTCAAGAAGCAAAGTCATTTAATGGATACCTCATAAGTGCCCATTTTATGCAACCCCCAACACCATCAAACTCTCATTTTCCATGCCTCATCCCAAATAAAATCCATGTATAACAAATGTTTATTTTCTTATGAATGTAACACAACCATAAGAACGATCGTGTTGATTTAAATTAATTAGCACAATCATTTGACCACACCCAATGTTCTTTAAAAGTGACCGCTAGTCCCATTAATTATTTATAAATTCAATCAAAACATTGATGAAAAAAATATGTATCATGTGTACAATCATCACTAAAGTAAAAATGATACTCCTTAATCACTTCATGATTATCTATGTTGTTATCACAATCATTGTTATTGACCTCTACATGTTTGTACAAAATATCACGAGTATAGAAATTGGGTCCGAATGATAATACTCATTTTGTATCTCCCTCTATGTAGTGAAAGTGTAATTCTCCACAAAATCAACCATTGATAATATTGTTCCTTTCATAAGTATGTCATATTATTTCTTGAACTATAATTCCTACCACCGCACTTTATGAGAGTGCTTGATATATCTATATATTTGATCCTTGAACTTCTTCATGAAATATATCACTAGAATATCTTATTTAAGTAAATCAATATTTTTTGATATCACAATTGATTATCTTATAGGAGTGAACTTAACATATTCATAGCTCTTCCACTTTACATATATATTTGACAATCAAGGATCATTAAAGTCAAAAGGATACTTAGTACTTAAAAATGCCAAATCAAAACATTCTTTGAATTTTCTACCACCAACACATTATTTCTTGTAAAATAACTTATAATTATCTCATGCACATAATATATTAGATCAAATATCACGAATAGTAGAAAAATTGGGGTCATGTGACCATCGTTGGATACCAAAATCTAGATATGTCTCATAATACAACTAAAATTTTAAATGTTATCAACAACATGTGTCACAAATATTGATGGGCTTGACATACCATAGTTGAAGTTTATAAATTTTGCTAAGGGAAATCTTCACATCAATATTTTTCTCCTTAAAATTGTGGAACAAATCAACTTAAGTAACTTGTGTTATATGCTCGGCATGTGTTTCATACATGCTTCTTGAAATAAAATTCACACAATGTCCTTTTCATTTGGTGAAACATGAGAATTCAAATTCCAAAACTCTCACACCATGTCCCTCACATTATCTGAAAGTATATCTTAGCAGGGATAACAATGAATAATATCCCAACATGCAATTTCAACATCCTTGTCAAATTGAACCCTAAATATTGTTTTCTTCCATGGTTTTTCTTTGAGGATTTTAACAATTTTGCAATCGCTAACATCAAATAGATTGATTCAATTTATTTTGCAATGGAATATATTATTAAGTCTCTATGAGAAACGTTGGCATCTCTGGATTTCTTTTTCCAAGTGAGGAAAGGACCAAGGTCACATTTTTTTATAACATTTTTTTTAATACCTCATTTACCTTAGCCTCTTTACCACTTGCAAAGCTTAATAACGAATTATGTCTCTTATATTTTTTTGCATTAAGAGTATACACCACATTTTATCTTGTTCTATGATATATTTACCTTGGAAATGAGTTTTGACCATCATAATAACTTTATCTCAAAATTTTCAATTGTGCGATGCCAATCCCATTTCTTTGATTTTAGTTGCATCTATGTTCATTAGAAAATTGTCATCAAAGTGAATGATGTTGCAACTACCAATTAATTTTCATGAATTGCTCAATGTGGTAGGATCTTTTTCTTGGCTAGATGTTGTCCCTGCATAAAAATATCAATTTGTTATTTTAAAATCTATATATATATATATATATATATATATATATATATATATATATATTACTTTCGAGAGAGGTATGTAGCTAGGTTCTGGCGCAGAACCGCGCATCCTTCTCTGTATTGTAAAACTTGAGAGAGGTATGTGGCTAGGGTTCCCCTGGCCGCAGACCGCACGCTCCTTCTCTCCTGTGGCTCGGGATGGACTTTTCCTGCGGCCCCCTCGCTTGGATGTTTCTTCTCCCCAACATTTCTCTCCCTTCTGGAGACTCTTCTTCTTGGTTTATCCAAGCAAGGTGGCTCCTATCCTCTCCCTGTCGCTTGGTACATCTTGCACGCATGCGGGTTGTGGCATCTTGTAGCTGCTCCTTCCGAGGAAGTTGTTTCTTCTCCCTATGCCATTCACTTCCTTAGTTCGTGGCCTGGTGCTCGGATCTGTATCTAGTCCCATTTTTTCTTCAGTTTTTTACTTCTTGTGGTGCGTCTGGGGGGTGTAGTCTGGGATTATTATCTCAGATATGTTGTTTTTTGGAGTGGTGAATGGTGCTTCCTCAGTGGGAGTATGGATATGGGATTGAGGCTTGGAGATTCTTCTTTTTTCTTCTACATTTATGTGGTTCCTCTCTTGGGTTTCTTCAGTTATTCAGGGTTTGATGTATGCTCATGTTCTGGATCCTTTGGCGGCTATTGATGTCTCCTTTCCTCAACTTGACTTGGATTGTTCCAGAACTTTGAGGTCATGTCTTGGGTGTGTGGTGTTGTGAACCTAGGCACTTTGAGGTCCTGTTGGGAGGGCATGCAATTTCTGGTCACTTGTTGGTTGAGGTCTCCATCGATTTTGCTGCTATTTGGTCTTGTCGATCTGAGGTTTTCATACCTCTCTGATCTGGTCCTTCCGACCTCTTGGGTCTGTTGGGAGTGCATTTTTGGGGGTCTTACTTCTCTCGAGTTCTCTTGTGAGGGGTCTTCATTGGCCCATTTTGAGGATCATTTCGAGTTAGTATTTATTATTTTTCTTTATGGCATATCTACCATCTATTTTTCCCATTAGGATCTATCTACGCATGTGATAGCTGCACCTATATAAAGTAATTTGGTTCTCTATGGATGAATAGAATTACGCTTTTTCCCAAGGAAAAAAATATATATATTGTAAAACTTAAACAAATCAAATTTAGGAACTAAGAAAATCAAAATTTAGGAAATTATTGACTCACCAATGTTGTCAGTATCTATGTCGTATTTTGTAGTTGTATTCGTGCCATCAATGAGTTCCTCAACATAATTTCACCTCATTTCCTTTTCATTTCCATGTTCCTCCACATCGTTTTCATCAACTTTATTTACTCTTTGTTTTTTAATGTATTCACAAATTTTCTCATTTCTTTCATATAAATCGTCTCTCTTGTGATCATACTTTCATTTGTGGTACTTCTAGCATCCCATGTTCAAATAATTAAAAAAATGATATATCCAATTCCTAATTTACACTTGAGTGAGAATTCTAAGTCCACAAGTGACAAGACAAATTTCAATATATCCCAAAGCCGAAATTCCACAAGAGATGAGATGAATTCAACTATCTCAAAGCCAAAATTCCACAAGTGATGAGTCAAATTATAATATCCAAGAAAAAATCCCAAAAGTGATAAGACAACTTCCAATATCCCAAATCCAAAATTCAAAAAGTGATACTCGACATATTTGACAAGTTGATGACAAAATTCACATATCTGAAAGTCAAAAAACAAGTAACCTTTTATTCTCTATTTTCATGAATAATTCAATTATGGATGATATAAAAAATATTTCATATATATATATAACTCTTCGATGAAATATTTCATGCATTAGATTTTTTCAACTTGAAAAGGTTCTCAAGGCAGGGTTGAATAAAAATATCGACCGATAATTTGTTTAAACTATCCACTAAGAGTTTAATGTAAACCAAGGTATCCTTTGCGAAAAATATCTCAGCCAAGAGATAAAAAGAAACTCTTGATTGAAACATTTTTTCAACCAAGAGTTTTTGGTCAACCAAAACAATGAAGTTTCCTACACTTTTCAGAAACCTGCAACTTCAATAAGGGTGGTCCCCTCAAATTTTAAACATCATTTATTGGACCTACTACCAATAGATTCATCTTCAAATCTAATTTTTAATTCTATAATATATTGTCTATTTCACTAAGAATTTCTATTTATTAATAATTTTGTTCTAAATTTTATCACTTAAGAATTGATTGTTCTCAAAATTGCCTGAAATGAAAATCCAATATAATCAAAACAACAATACCATAGTTGTTACTATATTATTAGGTTATAATATTTAATCAATGACATATTATGCCTACATTCAACCATAAACAAGCATGGTCAAGCATAGTTAAAACCATAGTCAACCAAATATGTTAGTAGTCATTAGTTTAAAGGTTAGTGTAAAGTTAGTAGGGTGTTGTTGACCATGGACAACTAGAGTCAACTAGGTTCAACCCTTAGTAGACTATAATTATTAGGTTAGGGGTTAGAAGGTTAGGGGTTTACTAGCATCAACCATTTACATATTAAGGATATATTCAATAATGGACACCTACAATTAACCATATTTCTTAGTGGTCATTATGTTAGGTTTTATTGATATAAATGGGTTTTTGATCTCCAAAAACAAATTGATCTAAAAGATAAATCGATTTGATCGTTTAAACTAAAAGTAAATGAAAAGGAGCAGCAAATTGAGAACATAGTTGATGCAACATGTGCAACAAATGACCTCATACAAAATTTTTATATTACTTGTGATGCAAATGGCCTAATGAAAATGATGGATGTTACTTGTGACATAGATGATCTAATGAAAATGATTAATTCTACTTGTGACAAAATGATCTACTAAAAAAGGTTCATAAAAATGAAACAAAAAATATGGTTGATGATTCCTTAACTATTCATGAGATGTAATCATACAGTGAATTGATGAAGACAAGTTTTAAAGATGATTCACAAGAAGAAGCACGAACTAGTACCAAAAGTAGTATCAATGAAAGTAAACTCGAACTATATTTTAAAGTTACAAAATAAAATTGTCATGATTGCATAGAAGGGCATCAAGTAAAAAATTATTTTACAATCCTAATCATAAAACCATGAGAAGAAATCTATGACAACAAATACATAATAGGACTCAGATATGATAAGGAAGTTGCATTTCACATTCTCAACTATTTCAAACCAATCCACTTCTATAATGTAGGATTCCTTCGAGGAGATTCCACTTCACCTATTTTAGTTCAACATCAAAATACTAAGTGCCAAAATTGTCATAGATTTATTCATATTGAGAATAAATGTTTCAATCTCCATCATT
>SNQJ01S0008813.1:262760-280388 GCA_010110895.2 Picea sitchensis | reverse complement strand
GATCAACCTCTTCCATCTACGCCACTCTTGGATAGGGTCTAAGATATGCATGGATTTATCTTGGTGGAGGGATGACAAAATTTCTATTTCGGCATCGTAATGAACTGGCAACTAGAAGTGCTTGAGAAAGACCAAAATCATCTTATTAAAGTTTATGTATGTTTGCCCTAGTAGCTCAATGTACCATTTTGCGGCGACCCCTGTGAGGGTGCGTTGAAATATGCTCAAATGAATAGAATCGCCATTCAGGGAGTTAGATGAGAATCAAAGATGAAAAGTACTGACATGATCAACTGAATCCTCGCCAGTATTGCCTTAGAATTTTGGAATGTCTGATGGCATATTGGTGGGGATGGGAGGCCATAACTTATTGTGATGCACAGGATCATTCATTAATTTTGACAAATCTGGCAGATTAAGTGTGGCTAGAAAATGAAGTCAGAGTTTTGGCGTTTAAGCCCATGCTCCCAAGAAATATTAGGGTTGAGGGATTGCAAGCCATCTAGGATTCTATTATATTCCATGTCCATGTCTGGTAAGATAATATCCTCCTCCAAACTGATTCATAAATGTTTATATGGGCACCATACCCATGGAAGCGGCATGATGAGGGTTATATACATTTCCTCGATTGAAGGAGCTCCAGGATGGGGGTTTCCCATAGTGTGAAACTGACTCCATCTAGATGGAAATATGGAGGATAGAGGAGGATTTTACATAATAAATGTGTTTGTCAGAATTGGCATGGAGGAAGAGGGGATAAAGGATGGAATATAGGAAGTGAATTGTCCACCCGGTTGAGCACTCCGTCTAGGAGCATTGAGACTAGGAATAGGCCTAGAGGAAAGAGGAGGCCAACCTCAAAATGTAGGATTCATTTGGGGAATATGGCCTCCACCAAACGAGAGAGGAGCATACGGAGGAGTCATTCCCCCAGGTCCAAAACTAGGATTTTCATTAGCTACTAAAATGGAGGATGAGAGTTGTGACGTCATGTTGGGAATACAAAAATAAAATCGATTAGATATCGAATATATTGACTGAGAATTGGGACCTGGTGAACCAAAAAGATATCTGAAAGGGTTCATTCCTATGGGTCGAGTAGAACCCACAGGTTGGGTAGCACTAGAGGTGGGGATCTTTGGCACCCCCACCGTCGACGATGAAGGAGTCGAAGGGATCCCACTAATCATAGAACATATAGGAGTCGAGGGACTCCCTGTGATATTTGAGTTTGACTCAGTACTCATAATTGGATGATCACAAGTATGGGAGGTGCAGATATATGTACCATGTTTATTAACTTTACGCCTTTTAGAAGGAAACTTCGGTAAAGAATCAAGATGTGTTGGTAACTTCAACAAACGGAGAGACTTGCGAGGAGGTTGGTCTTTCTCCATGATGAATTAAGACTCTAGATATAAAACCAAATCCTAGGTCCAACTAATAATCAGAGAGCACACCAAAATAAAGTAAAAAGGACCAATGCATACAAACATGATATAGTGGATGAAAAGGGGCCTCCCTCACTAGAGTAGTTATGCCTCTCCCAAGAGGGGCCTGAGACTCCCTTCAAAATATTGGAGGTATCAGAATCATTTATAAGGGCCCTCATGGGATTAACAGTGTAGTCGGTTAGATCCCCCCGAAGAGGTAATTCTCCATAAAGGTTATGTGTTGTCCGACCCTTATCTAAATTAGGGTACCTGTAGAATAACCCTTGCAAGTAACCTATGTGGCTACCCATGTCAAGAAACTAGAATCACCACAATATAACCAATGTGCAGGCGAAAAGTCATAAGTTGAGTCCACTGTATGGGCAGGGTAACAAAGCCCGAAATATTGAAAGCATTGCTTCTCATGGAAGTAAAGGTACTAGCAAGACCCCCAAATATGAATAGAACCCCATAAATATATCTGACACTAAGAAGGTAATAGAGGGATATCTCTGCAACCAAATTCTTGTGACCTCGTGCTTAACTCTGATGTGAGAAGAGCCTCCTAATGTCACTAATTACATAATGGGCTTCACCACTCCTTGTTCAGACACATATGTTTAGTTTAATATCCTTGGAGAATTTTACTCATAAAATCATATTCCAAGACCCTATGTCCTATACTTGTTTGTGTACTCTGAAAAATAAAATTGTTTCTACTCAATTTTAATTAATCATCGTTAATTTTAATGGATTTTGTTTACTCAAGAGGTTTGGTCATGAAACTGATGGTATTATGACTCAACATATAAAAAGAAGCATATATAAAAACACTATTAAGAACTAGTCTTGAATTTCAAAGAGATGGTATGCTTCTAAATGCAATTTTTACAATGCAATCTCTACAATTTCAATTAAATGAAATCTCTCCACATGTGTCAAAATCAATGCAATGTAATCAAATTTGCAAATTGGATGCAAAATAAGAAAATATTTTTGTATTTTTGATATAAAGAAAAGAAAATGCAAGAACTGAAAAAGAACTTTGTAGGCATACCTTACTACAAGAAAAAAGAGACAAGCCAAGCACGACACCAAGAAGCAGACACTTATACCAATGTGCAAGGACAACCAATGAAAAATATGATAAGAAAGAATACCTCCTGAATATTCAACAATAAGAAGGATTCCTATCACTCTGTAAGCACTTAACAACCAGGACAGAGACCCAAGAAGACTTAGAAACCAACCAAACTCACCCAGCAAACATCAAAATCACCCAACAATACTAAAGAGTTTATGTATGCAATTGTTTGAGAAAAAATCACGTATATATGCACCCTAAAGGAAGCTCGTGTATATACGTGTTTGTCAAGGGAAAAACTGTGCATACCCAATAAAACATTGTCAGTGCAAGGGTTAAGCCAAGAAACTCAAATACAAAGTAAAAATAGGTTGTCAAGAAATAGGTGACAAGGAAAATTAGGCTAACAGAGAGAAATTCAAGGAGAAAAACACTCCAAACCCCAAAAAAGAAGATCAATCCCTAGTATGGTCGCCAATTCTATTACGAGGAAAATATCTCTATGAAAAGGGGTAAACCACAACAAACAGAATGACGCGAATAAATCAAATATAATCCCAAGTATGATATATAAAATAAATGCTAACAATACAAGGCTATGATCCTACGTCATTCGGGCATTCGATGAAGACCACAGTTGATCACGCAACCCAAAGTTGTATACCTGCAACTTGTCCTCAACAAACAATATATGCAAGCATATACTGATAATGTATAGTGTTAGCACATATATTAGCAAAATCCATTAACATACATGAAAAATACACCCATGGATGAATAATTCAAATATTTCAGGATATCAATTGGACGAGAAAAGAGCATTTATATTAAAATAATCAGCAGAAGTATATAGGTGACAAATTGTTGTAACGGCACATAACAGAACCGAGAAACTAAGTCCCTTTAGTTGGGCCTCCACCACTTCAATCCTCCACCAAAGGCAAGATCATATAATGGATATGATGAGGTTCTCCATCAAAACGAAGGAAAATCTTGGGGGATGAATAAGGAGTTCAGACTTTCAAGGACAAAGGGATGCAAACTCAATATTAAGTGAAATTTCTCCAGAGTGTCTTTGTTGTCAAAGTTAAATTGTTCTTTTTTTCGAGGCTTGGATATGTCTCAATTTATAGACTTCAAATGGAATTGAATGACCAAATCAGAGCATTTCCAATATATGGAAGGTCAAGGATCATGGATCTCGTGACATGGCATGGAAACCCAACATTATTTTCAATTTGGAGCACCAAACCTGATGTACATGGGTTGTAATGGAGAAACATGCATATACGCTTGTTGTATAACTTATAGGGCGCGTATATGTGGAAAAATATGCTTTTTTGGCTCTGGAAGGTGCAAAAGGGGACTTCAAGTCTGCATAGGGAAATGGAAAGGCCATCCAAGAAATTTGCATGGAGTGAGAAAAAATTTGTTGTAACACCCATGCTTAGAAGCAACATTACAATCATTAGTTCATTCACTCTTTGATATTAAGAATCCCTTAACAAGATTCTTCCATTTCATTCATTCACAAATGCAAGAGGTTCTACTTTCCCAAACAAATAGACAACATTGCACTTAAATAAAACAATTCATCCCATCCATTCCTTGACTCATATGGTCTTACAACGGAACTCTATCATTTTTGCCCATTTTATTGAAATATTACCATCATTTCCTGTCAGTATATTCCCACTCATGTGGGAGTATTTATCATTCCATTAAGGAAAAAATTATAATTCTTTTGTTATAAATCAGCATGCAACTTTTCTATTGTACGAAATTCTAAAGAAAAATTTCAACCCACATTCCTTCTTCTCAAGAAGTTAGTGCAGATAATAAATAATCCTTTAACACAAGGAAACTCTTTCTAACATGTTCATCTTGGCCTGGTTATACCAGTATTGTGACTGATCTCTAGCCCATCCAGGCCTAGTGTTTGAACCTCTCTCTAATACCACTTTGTAACACACCTAATCCTCTAAGTATCCTTTTAAGGGATGGGGTATAAAAAAAAATTGTTTTCCTCCATCATCTTGAAACCTTTTCTCAAGGACACCATCGTCTTCTGCTCATAGAGATATTTCCAACAACTATCTTCATACTCCAAATTGAGCTTTGGATCAAACGTTATGGCCCCTTAAAGTTTCAGGGTCCTTACCATATCCACCTCAAGTCACTTAATTTCCAAATGGCTCTTTCCACTTGTCTTCCGATGTGGTGTAGACGTGGCATCCAGCACCTGGCCCTTCGATCCTCTCCCTATCGTACCCTCATCCATATAAATCGACGAATCTAATTCTTTCAGGTCCCTCTCGTCAGAGTGACCTTTCCTCATAACTGTATCCCCCTCTAATTGTATACTCCAAACATACGTGCCACGACATATATGACAGCTCTCAGGGTTAGTTAATCAATGGATCAATATTCATCAAGGTCTTTATATGCACGATGGTTAAAACCTAAATATTTTAATCCCTTTTCTCCTCGAGCAAGTGGGGACCCACAAATATCGACAGTTGAGATCGCATCTCTATGTATTCATTGATATAAGGCTATGATCACCTCTCAGATTCCATCCTATCAGATTTCCTTGTAGAACCTATGAAAGCTCAATGGTTGTCATTTCATCACATCCCTCTCCGATCAATAGCTCAAATCTTCCCTTGTATTTTTCACCTACATGTGCCCAAATCCTCTTGGCACGTGATGCCATCTTTGCATCACACATGGCACCATAGACACATAACACATGGTAGTCATATTTCTCATAGATGTCCACCTGCAGGTGCCAAATCACTATGTCACGTGGCACCTTCTATGCTCGAAATGTGGCACCATCCACGTCATCCTCTTGATATCTTAGCGAAAAATCAATGATCCAAATCATATATTGTATCCTGTTGATATTGGTTGATGGATGGCCCAAATTGAATCTTAGGATTCCTCCATCAAAGTGTCTTCTTTCAACCTACTCCGAAGAGTACCTCGCAACGAATGGTCCAGATTTCTTCACCTAAGATCTAATAGTAAGGGTTAAGATACCTCTCCCCAAGTACGAAACCGACATGGCTCGTATTAGGCATATCCAGTGAATTACAAATTGACATGTGTCCACCTCTATACATGTTGGTTGACACCCATATGAACACGTGGCCCTACCACCTGGTCATGACGTGTGGCACTCAAAATCCATTACAATATTCTACCTAATAAATCGATTCTACTTAACACGTGGCACAATACCCAGATGACACATGGACCAATCTCTATATGCAATGTGGGCCAATTGCAAATTGACTTGTCACCATCGAACATACGACCCTCCTCAATTCACAATATTATAGTTCAAAACCAATGGCTAGGATCTAATCTTCCTTTCACCAATATACAGTCCTGGTCATCCCTCAGATTACTCCCATCGAATTTCCTTCCCCACCGATACCACCACTCATTCCTACCATCCCTCTCTAATGAACGGTCTAGATATTTTGATACTCAAATCTAATGGCTAAGGCTCAAGAAGAGTTTTTAAGGCCCTTCTTGCCCAACTGGGCCACGCTCAGCCCATCGACCAACTGACTATCACCACGCATCACCCTAAGGGACACATAAGCTACACGCTGGTATTACATGTCATTATGATTTCATCGTACTCTTTTATTCCCCTCTCGGGATGGATCATCGATTGAATGACTGAGGTCTCACCTCAAACTCTACCTATTCTATGGTCGAGATCGTTTCTCAAAGTCTTACCATCAGATTCCCTCATCAACATCATGCATAATTATTCTGACATCCTCATCTTCGATCAATGATAGAGGTCTCTCCACCCATAGATCCTACACTCGAAAACTAAAGCGCCCATTCAAAATCCTGAGCTCAACAGGGACCCATTCTTGATTCCTTCGACCACATGCAAGCTGCCATGTATGATCCTTGGGTATGTAAGTTCTTTCGGTCAGCAATACATCACCTCATCTCTTAACCTCGCTTAGACTAGACCTCATGAATATCTATGGCTGATAAATAATCTCATTCATACTCTAATTAATGGTCCAGATTGTCCCTTGAGCCTCTCTCATCGGAGTGTATTCACTCTGGGTCTCAAAGGTTACTCCGACCATCATCCTCCGACCAATGGTCTGGATTTTCTAACTCTCAATCCTTCAACAAATCAATGGTCCTCAGTATGTCTCCCACAGGCCTCGTGTCCTACTCTAATGAAGGGTCTAACTCTATTCGCTACGTCGATCCAACGGTTGTGATTCCTCTAGGATCGAAACCTAAATTCTTCATTGGGGAGGCATTATGTTTAACGGTCGAGATCATTTCACCACTTCAAATCAACGGCCACAATTCAATCTACTCAGGATATGGGATTTTTTCATCATAACAACCCGAAATTGGACTTATCCAATTCAGGGATCTCTTCAGGATTATCATAGGGTTTTACTAGGCCTCCTTGACTCTATATCTTACTCCCAAACTAACTAAGGCATCCATCCCTCAAATCCGGGTTAAGGAACTTAACTCTTGCAATCCATCCATCTCAACAATTAAGGGAAAAACAAAGGTTTCAATGGTTAAGGTTCAGGCCTCAACTTAGCAGTCTGATGACCTTTCAAAGAAAACTCATTACAAGCACCCTCCTACTATGAGCCCAGGAATAATGTATACCCACTTTTCCTAATTAAAAACTCTGATTTAATTATCATAGAATTGCATTCTTCAACCAATATGGATTTTTTCACCCCCCCCCCCATAACCTATCATAGTGATTATATGTTCCAATGTACAATTCATGTACAGTTTGCATAATCTCCTCATTCCAGCAAATGCATGGATGTGCATATGAAACGAGCAATCAACCTAGTAACATGAATGAAAAATCAGGCATGCACTACAGGAATTCAGCCATCTCTTCACATTCAAATATGAACAATAAACAACTTATCCTTACTATTAATAAGAAATGGACACAAACACAATGATACTTATCTATTCAATGAAAGGATTTATCAGCCAACTAACTATGGGTATTCACCTTTCCATCCAACCATAGGATTTGCGTGCTCAATCACTTCGAAAAGACACCACCCTCGTGCCAAGCCATGATACCACTAGGGAACCTCTCTCTCTGGTTCTCAACATTTTTCTGGGATCACTCTCCTTCACACTACTCTTTGTAGATATTCCCCACACCTGCCTATCTCAAGCCTCAATGAGGTTTTTCATATAATTTCCTAGTATCAAACTCATAGCCTTCTCCACTCAAGTCAGGATCTGGACTCTCATACAACTCATGCAACCAGTTTCTTTCTCTGAGACTCCTTGAACTTTCCCAAGTTTCTTTGTGCATCCCCCGATTCTGCACCCTTTTCTCCATCCTTTGAGGCCTTCCTTCTCGACATTCTCCCTCTACACACCATATCCCAAGTTCTCAACATATCCCATTCATTCTATCAGAAGGAAATTCGGGTCAACCTCGGTGGTTGTGGAATGGTACGTTGGGTACCTTTGGCTGACAGTTTCTTGTTGTCTTATCCAAGTCCTCCATGCTTCCATTCATTGGGGTGGTTGATTTCTCAACCACCAGTCCTTTTCTCATTAACTGATTTTCCTTGAGATCAGGTTAAGGCTTATTATTCCAAATCAAATATTTCAACAAGGAGGATTGGATCATCTTAGCATGATAAACCCCTCTCTAAGTTCCCTCACTCTTTCCTCTAGTGCTATCATGGCCAGTACTCAAGGCTTCACCCCCACAATTAGTTGTGGACATTTTTCCAATAAATATAATTACAAATATCGTGGGCCATGGGATGGCACTCATTAACATTATTAATCACATATATAATCGAGGTTTATAAAATGGGTGTTACCGTGACATTTTTCTTTTAATTGTCAATGAAAACAAGGCATGTAAAAGACTTTTGAGAAAACTATTGTACTTCACACATTGACAATTGCAAAAGGAAAAGAGATTGTCTTCATTGGATTAACAATGCTAATTTTTTAGTGGCATAGGTTATATTTATTTCACTATGATTTACTCAGTGTTCATACAACATAATCAAAACTTAATGCGCATTCGTTAACCTTCAATGTAGATTTGTTCTATCTGCATTTCAAAATCACACATTAAGAATTTAATCAATGAAAACAATTATTGAAATAAGAAATAAACAAATTGATCTATGAAAACAAAGGAAATGGATTAAAATCTAGATTATTGTCGCTAAGTTGTGCTACAACAACAAGAAATGGGGCAACGTTGTTCAATTTGGTGGGCCCAACCAACCAACACCATGCTACCTAAACGACTACAAACTTGGAGTGATTTGAAATGTGAATTTGATATCAGAATAATAACATTATATTAAGGCAAAGTCAAAAATACAATCTGGTACAAGAAATTTCGATCTGAGTGTATAATCTCTTGTTTTTCAGACGTCCAATTCAATGTTGACTTTTCACATTGTTTAGACTTGGACTTAAATATAATTTCACGTCACAAGTGAACACAGGTCGACCTAGAATGGATCCCATGTCTCACACCTTAGATGCATCGATCACATCAAGGAAATCATAACAGTTGATACAATTGTATCTGCGAGTACAAAGATAGCTTAGAAATAGTTGAAGGATATTCTCATGACATGTAAATGCATGTGAATATCTCCAAATCTCGACCATGATCATATTTTTTGTTGGAGCGTTGTTTTGAGGATGTGGTTTACCGCGTACTTTGAATGAAGCTAGTGCCTTCTCCTATTTATCTGGTGTTAAATATAATGTAACCTCAACAGTCTGACTGTACACTACCAGTTATCCTGGCTAGTTGTACTATCGTTTCTTGATGTTCTTGATTTTCTTGAGCCTATTTAGCTCAGCTCTTTTCCCTTTTCTCAATATACTCTTTTCTCATATACTCAATATACTGAATACTATTTCTTCTCTTCTCTTTCTCTATATTCTCTACTTCTCATTTTATCATGGTATCAGAGCTTCAAGCGTAAGCCTCTCCACACAGTCTGGAGAGCATCCCGATCCTAAGCAACAAAGAGTTTAAACTGTCAATGAGAGCACAGGACGCGAGATTCTTCACAGAGCTTGGAGAACAACGTGCAGTCCAAAATACGCTCTAAATATCACTGTAGAAAGAAAACGCAAGGAAGTAGAGCGCAATATGCTCGAAATAATCGTGAGCATTTAAAGATTCATGAAATATTCACGAAGCAGAGTTGCAGAGGGCAGAAACAATTAAAGATACGTGAGTTCTTTAAAGAATTCATGAAATTCTTTCTTCCGGAGAATATTTTGCAAGAGAAGCAAAGAACAAGATAATGAAGCAAAGGAAAAGCAGATGCAGCCGTAAGATTGGTCCTGCTAACAGATCTGAAGCGTCAATCAAGATCAGAAAGGACGAGGAAAGAGCAAAAAAGGCGAATGAGTTTCAATCGTTAGATCATGGCGAAAGAAACAATGACTGTCAGATCAAGAAAAGGTGTGCATGTTTTAACTGCCAAAGGTTTTCAAATTTTACAAATCCGGTGATCTTCATGCAAAGGTTGCAAAGAAACATAACTCACAAAACATGGGAGTCCGAAGTTAAGATCTTAGTCATTCATTTTCTAAGACTTAAGGACCATTGGATACTCTGAAAATTTGTAATTTGGCACCTTGCTGACTTCTGGAGCAAGAATGTCAAAGAAAACACTTGCTCGAACTCATGATGTGTGAAATTGTGATTTGATCATGATCGTCCATCAAGGAGGACATGTGGCGAGATCTCGGCAGTTCGCAGGGTGTAAAGGTCAAAAAACAAGGCAGTGAGAATTCGTGAATCACGAAAACATGACTCGATCTGAGCCGTTGGATCGAGAAAGATCATAAGTTGTCGATTTGACGCAATTGGGAAATTGGGAATCGGGAGGAAAAAGGTTTTCCATCCTCCGAGGTCATAAAGCGAGAAACCCCGATTTGATCGCAGACATCGATCAAAGAGAGGACTAGACCGTCGATCTAGTGCCATCGACATTTCGGGGATTGGGAGAACGGAGGTGCAAGTTGTTCGACTTCGTGAAACGTGAAATCCCGACATCATCTGAACCATCCATTGGAAGGGACGTGTGGCGAGCATCAAGCACTTCACTGACTCGCAACTCGAAGGAGTCAACTAGTAGAGTTTCAAGAACCTGGGATATGTGAAATCGTGAAATAATCGCAATCGTTGATCGAGCAAAGATTTGGACCATCGATCTAGCATCATCTCGATTTCAGCAATCGAGAAATCAAAGGCGAGAGTTTAGTGAACTCGCGATACGCAAAACTATGATGTGATCTGAGTCGCCATATCATGGAAGAATCAGGACGGTCAGAATGGGAGCTCTGAAATTTCGGCATTTTGGGAGTCGGGGAGTCAGGTTTGGCTCACTCGCAAATTCCCAACACGTGAAATTGCAATGCGCTCGGAGATAAGCCCCCTGGTCACAACCAAGGGTCACATCAGGAGAATTTAAGGGAGGAGCTAGGAACCGCTAACCCATTTCGAGATTTTAGGATTTCTGGAACTGGAGGACCCGGGGTGCCTTGCAACGAAAGTCCCGATACACGAAACCCCGAAATGCTTGGTTTTCAGCCTACAATCACATGAGAAGCTAAAATTCAATTTTTCTTTTAGCTCTTGAGTAAACTCAGTAAGCCCAAATCCACCATCAGAGGAGCTATAGTTGCTACAGTTGCAAAATAACAGAGTTCAGAGCTCTGAATCAACAGATCTTGCGCTTAGATAGTCAGATCCAGCCAGATCGAAGTCAAAGAAGTAGTTTACACCACGTATTTCGGTCTGAAGTCACTTCAAGAAATTTGAAGACCCAATTTTTGCGCAGGAATCAGGTAAACGCAAAATCCTATTTCTTAATTTTATTTTTTTTAATTCTTTAAAGATGGCCACGTCTAGCAATTTAGGACCAACTCAAGGACCGATTCTTCTTGGAAAGAATTATGAGTTTTGGTCTCTTTGAATGAGATACTTCTTACAAGCACAAGAGTTTTGGGATCCAGTGGATCTTGGATATGTGGAACCAAATCCAGTAGACCTTGCTGCCATGACCAACCAACAGAGAATTGCTCAAGCAACACAAAGGAACAAAGAAAATAAGGCAAAATTATGGATTCAAAATTCAGTGGATGACTCAATTTTCTCAAAAATCACAGACATTGTTACCTCAAAACAGGCCTAGGACATCCTTAAATCATCCTACCAAGGAAATGATAGGGTCAAAATAGTCAAACTACAGACCTTCAGGACGCATTTCGAGACTTTAAAAATGACAGAGTCTGAAAATGTTGATCAGTTTATGACCAAAGTCATGGGAATCGTAAACTAGATCATATTGAATGGTTGGAGATCTATTTAGAATATAATTTGAGCATGCTACGACTTCAGCCCAAAAAGTATTTGAAATACATTTCTCTTTGATCTAGTTTAGTAGGCAGTTTGTTGTATCTTACAGCGACTCGGCCTGATATAATGTATGCAGCCAGCCTTGTTTCCAGTTTTATGGAATCCCCCAAAGATTCTCACTGGAAGATGGAGAAAAGGATTCTGAGATATGTTGCAGGTCAATTTTGGCTTATGGTACACTCATTCTGATGATAATAATCTCTCTGGTTACACAGACAGTGATTTTTCAAGCAGCCTAAATGATAGAAAGAGCACCTCAGGACATGTTTTTCTCCTGGGCGTGAACCTGATTTCATGGGCATCAAAGAAGAAACCCATTGTATCAATATCTTCTACAGAGGCAGAGTATGTTGCTGCTACCTCAGCTTCCTGTCAAGATATGTGGTTGAGAATAATATTGAATGATATGTCACATACAGAAAAGGAGCCAACTCCTATCTTCTGTGACAACACCTCAGTAATTGCTCTATCCAAAAATCATGTGTTTCACAAGAAAAGTAAACACATTGACACTCGCTTTCACTTCATCCATGATCTCGTCAATAATGGTGACATTGCACTTACATTTTGTGGCTCTTGAGATCAGCTCACAGATATTTTTACAAATCCACTAGGAAAATCCATTTTTTATTTTCAGAGACAGCACTTGGGCATTATCATTGCTGATGATTGTAACTGTTGAGTTTAAGAAGGAGTGTTAAATATAATGTAACCTCAACAGTCTGATTGTACACTGCCAATTGTCCTGGCCAGTTGTACTATTGTTTCTTGATGACTTTAGCAGGAAAACTTGGATCTATTTTCTCAGACACAAGTCTGAAACTTTTGCAAAATTCAAAGAACTCAAAGTTGAAGTTGAAAACCAGAGTGGAAAATATATCAAAAATCTCAGGTTAGATGGAGGAGGAGAATACAAATCCAACGAATTTGTAAATTTTTTCTAATCGCAGGGAATCATCATGCAAACTACAGCCAGGTATACTCCACAACAAAATGGAGTGACTGAAAGGAAAAATATAATGTAACCTCAATAGCCTGACTGTACACTGCCAGCTGTCCTGGCCAGTTGTACTATTGTTTCTTGATGTTCTTGATTTGCTTGAGTTTATTTAGCTCAGCTCTTTTTCCTTTTCTCAATGTACTCTTTTCTCATATACTCAATGAAACAGAGTCAATAGGTGGTCACTTTTATTTTCTAACATTTATTGATGACTTTAGCAGGAAAACTTGGATCTATTTTCTCAGACACAAGTCTGAAACTTTTGCAAAATTCAAATAATTCAAAGATGAAGTTGAAAAACAGAGTGGAAAATATATCAAAAATCTCAGGTCAAATGGAGGAGGAGAATACAACTCCAACGAATTTGCAAATTTCTACAAATCAAAAGGCATCATCATGCAAACTACAGCCAGGTATACTCCACAACAGAATGAAGTGACTGAAAGGAAAAATCAGACAATAAGGAACATGGCAAGAAGCCTGCTCAAAGAGAAATGTCTATCAAATACTTTTTGGGTTGAAGTCGTAGCATGCTCATCTTATCTTCTGAATAGATCTCCAACCACCAATCTCAAGATGAAAGTCCCTCAAGAAGCATGGAGTGGGACAAAGCTAAATGTTTCTCATCTCAGGATATTTGGATGCATAGCATACACATACATCCCTTCCAAATTAAGGAAGAAATTGGATGATAGAAGTGAGAAATGTATCTTTACTGGCTACAGTGAAACATCAAAAGCCTACAGACTCTACAATCCAATTTCAAAGAAACTAATTCTCAACAGAGATGTAAAATTTCTTGAAAATAACAGAGTTCAGAGCTCTTAATCAACAGATCTTGCACTCGGATAGTCATATCTAGCCAGATCGAAGTCAAAGAAGTAGTCTACACTGCGTATTTCGGTCTGAAGTCACTTCAAGAAATTCGAAGACCCAATTTTTGCGCAGGAATCAGGTAAACGCAAAATCCTATTTCTTAATTTTATTTTTTTTAATTCTTTAAAGATGGCCACGTCTAGCAATTTAGGATCGACTCTTCTTGGAAAGAATTATGAGTTTTGGTCTCTTCGAATGAGATCCTTCTTACTAGCACAAGAGTGTTGGGATCCACTGGATCTTGAATATGTGGAACCATATCCAGCATACCTTGTTGCCATGACCAACCAACAGAGAATTGCTCAGGAAACACAAAGGAACAAGAAAATAAGGAAAAATTTTGGATTCAAAATTCAATGGATGACTCTATTTTCTCAAAAATCATAGGCGTTGTTACCTCAAAACAGGTATGGGACATCCTTAAATCATCCTACCAAGGAAATGACAGGGTCAAAACAATCAAACTACAGACCTTCAGGACGCATTTCGAGACTTTAAAAATGACAGAGTCTGAAAATGTTGATCAGTTTATGACCAGAGTCATGGGAATCGTAAACTAGATCATATTGACTGGTGAAGCCATCCCTGATCAACGCATTGTTGAGAAATTCCTCAGAATTTTACCAAAGAAATTTGAAATGGTCATTACAGCAATCCTTGAATCCAAGGATCTGTCAAATTTTTCAACAGATGAATTAATGGGCTCTCTGTTGACACATGAGACTAGACTACATCTCACAGTTGAGTCAATTGCCAATGCCTTCAAAACTCAATTCTCTTTCAATAGAGGGAGAGATAGAGGAAGATGCAGAGGTCACCAAGGAAGAGGGAGCAGTCCAAGTAACCCTCACTCAAGTGGAGCTCATAGACAATAGAACCTGAATCAAAATTCCCAAGGTCATAGACAACAGAACCAGAATCAGAATTTCCAGCCTCAAAGAGGTAGAGGGAGAAGATCAAATGACAAATCAATCATACAATGCTATTACTGTAAAAAGTATGGGCACTATGAATCTAAATGCAGGAAGAAGAAACCAAATCAGCCTTCAGGCAGAGCACATATCTCACATCATGAAGGACAAACCTTAGAAGGTATGTTTCTCTCATGCCACATGACTGAAGAACAACATAAAGATCTCTGGTTGCTAGACAGTGGATGCAGCAATCACATGATAGGTAACAAAGATTTGATTTCATGCATTGATTCTTCAATTTCCTCTGATATTACACTTGGAAATTATTCTTTAGTCAAAGTTCAAGGAAAAGGAACTGTACCTATTCTTACTAAACAAAATGTAAAGAAAGACATAAACAATGTCTATCATGTTCCAGATATGAAACATAATCTATTAAGTGTAGGAAAGTTCATTGAACATGGCTATAAGGTACTTTTTGAGGGAGAATCATGTAGGATATATGATAAAAACCCCAACAGAAAACTGATTTCTGAAATCCACATGACTCAGAATAGGATGTTTCCACTGACCCTCAGAACTGCAAATCTGATCCAATCATATGCACAAAGTGCATACACCCCAAATGAAACTATGGTTTAGCATACAATATTTGGACATCTACCCTTTCAGATTCTAATTCTTCTACAGAAGCACTCCATGGTCAAAGGTCTCCCTATTTTTAAAGAGGAAAATCCCCCATGTGAGTCTTGCATTCTAGGAAAACATAATAGAACTAGTTTTCCACAGTCCTCCACTCAAGCCCAACAACATATCGAACTCGTTCACACTAACCTATGTGGACCAATGCAAACAGAGTCAATAGGATATCATCTGGAACCAATGTAATGAACATGGAAGCATGTCGAGGCTTCTACGAGAAGAACCCATATCTCAGATTCCCTTCTAGAACCTTGGATATATGTCAAACAACGATGTGGGTTATAGAACCTCCATATGAGATACAAGACCTGTAGTGGTCAATCATCATTAGTAACAAAACATCCTTTAATCTCTATAAATTATCAAAACCAATGGGAAAATGATAATAAACCAATGAAATTACCTTATGAACCCTCGAATGACCTTTATCGGGAAAATGTGAGGAAAAGAATGATAATTGTGGTGAAAGGGATAGTTTTATTAAGTCAAAATGGGTTCACTGGCAATGAAAATGGCATCACATTTGAGGCCTAACTCTTACAAGTGTGAATAATTGTAATAAAATCACTAGTGCGCCTAAAGACAACAAAAGTAATACTCCCTTGAATGATATCATTGTCATTGTTGTTACTGTTACCATTATTGTTACAAGATATTTATGACATGCAAGGTAATATACACACTAGCGTTTTTACATATGAATGTAGATCGGTGCTTTCATTATATAAACTATACATTGGGACTTAAGAATATCTATAATATGCATTGGTGTATCATTTATAGATGATTAAATCTTTGAGGCATATCAAAATATTTTGAAGCCGTAATGCATATTAAATATTACTGGACGAGTGTGTGTGATATATATTTGACATACTGGTTCATAGTATGAATATAAGGGAACCGACAAAAAAAAACTTCACTAAATCCTCTAGCCATAAAAACAAATTAATAAAAATAAAAAATTATAGTGAAAATTAATTATAAACTCTACTAAAACCTCCACTACCAATAAAAGAGGTTTTTTTTATCATTTTTTCCAATCTTGTAATTCTAAAATCCTCCACAAAAACATGTTAAAGGATTTTTACCTTGTAGTGAATGATTCAAGGAAAATTGGACTCATCAAACCCTAGTATTCGAACACATAGATAATACATTTTATGGACATAACTTGTAAGAAGCTCATATATTTCTGATAAGTGTAGTCTAGGAAATAATTATCAAATTTTTCATAGAATTCTAACAAGAGTTGATGCTTTTAGATGTAGGTGAAATTTTTATTTCTATTCAAATCAAAATCTTATGAAAAATTGTGTAAGTCAATATGCTCTACAAGAAATCAAATGAAAATTAGGAGGGATGGAGTGATGGCGAATTGAATGCAAAGTAACAAATAACATAGATAAGTCAATTTATGGAGCCATGTTATGATGTGGTTATGATATTCTTCTCTAGAATTGATAACATGAGCCACTTTTCTTTCAAGCTCCCTCCTCTCTCCGGAAATCATGGCATTTATGTTGGAAACTTAATCTGCTAGGGTTACTCACTTGAAGGATTATGAAAAGTCGAGTGATAGGAACCATCATCAAAATTCCAAGAGACCTCTTGGAAGATGAATCTAAAGGTCATAACCAATGTATTTATGTGTATCATATTAATGAAATTCAATCCATGCTTAAATCCATTTTGTGCATTCTAACAGTGGTATTAGAGATCTATAGTTATTAGGGCCTTAAATAAGTTATGGTAGTTTTCCATAGAATCTTGGTTTACTCCTTGATTATCTCTATTGAGCTTTTCAATCTCTTGCATACTGGAATGTTCATCTACCTACAACTCTGTCCATCCTCATGCTAACTTGTTAGAGTAGAAATGCCTCAAAAACATCAAATTTCCCTCCTCCCAAATCAAATATCAACACATTATTTATCATGAAATTCAGTTCACGATTGTGAGTTCATCGGTAGCAGATTCATTCAAAGGAATTGGATCTTTTTGGTTATTCCTTTCTCCAGCAAAAACTAACTCAATCATTAATTCTTCATCCGACATGCAAACAACCATAATTATGTTAGGCTCATGATTGATGAAGTTGAAAGGGATATCGCTACACCAACGAATTGAGGCACGACTCCACC
>SNQJ01S0008813.1:229723-255122 GCA_010110895.2 Picea sitchensis | reverse complement strand
GAAGTTTTCAAAAGCTTCTGACTTATTCTTGAGAAAGAAAACTGTAGTCATTCTTGTATAATCATCAACTAATAACATAAAGTATTTCTCACCTTTTAAGCCCATTGTTGTAGTTGGTCCAACTAGATCAGTATGCACAATTTACAGTGGTCTTGTCGTTGAATATTCCTTTGATTTGAACCTGGTCTCTATTTGCTTTCCTTGTTGACAATGCTTGCATAAAGTGTTGGTTGGTTTCGTGATCTGGGGCATTTCTCTAACTGCTTCCTTTTTGTTGACTTTGACAAGGTTATAAAAATGTATGTGACCCATTCTTATGTGCCATAGACAACTTTCATCTTCATTTCCTAGGAAACACTTTTCATTTCCAATTTCACTCAATACAGATATGTTGCTTGAAGTTCTCGCAGTTGTTGCAATCAATTTTCCTGAAACTTCTTTTCATATCTCTCACTTTTGTGAATTGAAAGTAACTTTATGAACTTGGTCACACATTTGACTCGCACTTAGAAGATTATGTTTCATATCTTCTACTAGTAGAACATTTTCTTCCTTGGTATTATTGTTCCCAATTCTGACTGTGCCTTTTCGAATGATTTTAGTTGAATCATCATTTCCGAAGGAGACTGGTCCATCTCTTTCCTTTCTTAATGTAAGAAACATGTCTCTATCACCTGTCATGTGTTTTGAACAACCACTGTCAACATACCAATCACGTTTCTTTTGCTTAGATTGTAGAGAGAGTGTGCATTCTTCATTGCTATATTGATTTTGCTTTCTTATCCATGTCCTTTTCTGAGGTTCCTGTCTGTGACTGTTTCTATTCTATTGCAGTTATCTATGAGGGACTGTCATTCTGCAATATTTGGCCATGTGTCCAAAGTTGTTACATTTGTAACATTCCACTTCAGTGCTCAAAGATTCAAACCTGGTGTAACTTCTTCTTTGTGTTTCACTAGGCCTTCTTGGATAACCCTTTTGTGTACGACTTTCAAAGTTGTTTATGTTTTTGTTTTTAGCTCTGCAATTCACATCTTTATGTCCAAAATTATTACATGCATAACATAAACAAAAAAAGATAATTTGATACATGGGAGTTGAAGATTTTCTGAAATGAGGTACTCTTATGAATTATTTTTATTCCTAAGGCCTATCTGTCGGTTGTTGATTATGAAATATGAATCTTCTCGGTGGAGGAGTGTGTTGGCATGTTTTACAGGCAGCGTATGCTTGTCATTGATGGCAAGTACAGCAGCGATGATGGCTTGAGTACAAGTACAATGCGCCAAGCCGGCACCAGAAGTATTTTGGGGGAGACATAGCAGAGCAAGCTTGTGAATACCAAAAGAGATAGTGCAAAGGTGCACGTAGAGTGCAAGAGTGTGCTAGTTCATTTGATGGCAAACATGCAGGCAAAGATCAAGACTAGCAGTGCAACAATGATCGAATGGCAAGATCATAAGTGTTGGTTTGACTCCCTTTCAGGATTTCGGATACTGGGAGTTGGAGATGTCAAGGACTCTCACGACAAGAGTCCCAAAGTCACGAAGTGTGAAAAGCCGAAAATTTGATCTGACTCCATTTCGGAGTCTCGCAGACCGGGAATTGGAGATGTCAAGGACTCTCATGACAGGAGTCCCGAAGTTGCGAAGTGAAAAAAGATGAAAAGTTGATCTGACTCCATTTCGGAGTTTCGTAGACCAGGAGGTGGAGGTGTCAAGAACACTCACATCAAGAATGTCGAAATCGTGATATGCGAAATCACGAAGAGATTTAGACCGTCGAATCATCAAGAGTGTGGACCGTTGATCCGACTCCATTTTGGAGCTTTGGATACTGGGAGTTGGAGGAGTCAAGCGCTGAGACTCTTCACCACAGGAGTCCTGAAACGGCGAAATGCGAAATGCCAAAATACCATTGATCCGACTCCATTTAGGAGTTTCGGATAACGGGACTTGGAGTTGTCAAGAACACTCACATCAAGGATGTCGAAATGCCGAAATGCGAATTTGTGAAAGCGCTTTATGTATAAGCACATGGTCACCTCCAGTGGTCACATCGTCGAATAACTGTAGAGGAGAGCTTGAAGCGGCAAGCTCCATTTCGGAGTTTCGGGGACCATGACATGGAGAGTAAAGAAATATTCACCACAGGAATGCCGAAGTGCCGAAATGAGAAATCGCGAAAGTGCTTTATGGATAAGCGCTCGGTCACCACTGGTGGTCACATCGTCGAAGATATGTAGAGAAGAGATCGAAGAGAAAATATCCATTTCGTAGTTTCAAGGATCATGAAATGAATCATAGAGAAAACTTCACCTTAGGAATGTCGAAATGCCAAAGTGCGAAATGGCGAAATAAATGCAAGACCCTACGGAGTCAATCCAACGGTGTAGGTGAATTTGAGTATGATCGGAGGGCTACTGTTGCACTTCATAGTGTAACTGCTAGAAACGACTAATGGTTTCTGCCAAAGGAATCAAACAGGCCTCAGTGTGATCGCTAGAGAAGATGAAGAGGCTCGAGGCATCTTCCAGTGGAATGAAGACTATTCTTAGAGGTGATTGACAGATGGAAGAGCGTTGAAGCCTGTAACTACAACATAGAGGATTAGCTCGACTATGATAGAGAAGATGAAGAGTCTCAACTATGAGACAGGCTAAGTAATCTCAGCATAACACCCAGTGACGATGGGCGCATGGGTTTAACTGCCAGAGAAGTTGAAGAGTTGCATTGATGATGAGGCAGAGCACTCGACGTGAGGAGAATATGAAGAACAGAGAGAGGGTGTTGATGCTCCAGAGAGTGAAGCTGGTGGATTGGGGGAGTGGCAGTGAACACCCCAATGTGGAGAACACTGGCATGGTGTGAGCATGTAGATGGATTGTGCATATTGCATGCACAAGGTGCACAGAGACTATAAGTATGCAAAATAAAGAAGAGATGGTGGTTGTTGTTGTTGAATGTGGTTGATGTGTGAAGAAGGAGGCAGAGCGCAGCAGCACAAATGCACAGAAGAGGAATGGTGCATGGAAGGGACATAGCGTACAGAACATAAAAGGCAGAAGAACAGGAAAGCGTAAGATTGTGTGCAGGAAGACACTGAGGCAGACAAAGCAAGGTAGTGTAGCTGAACAGTGATGAGACTAGTAAGCCATTGATGAACACTATATCACTGTAATTAGTTTCAGTAGCAAAGATTTATATTTCAGGGTGGTAGGGATGTGGTAGGGAGGTGCTAGGGAGGATTGTTTTCCTCAGAGGTTCAAGTGGGTGCTTGAACACAGGGAGGTGTAGCTCCCATCTGGTTGCAGCCAGAGAAACCAAGGTGGTAGGGTGGTGCAAGGGAGAACATTGGTTCTCTGATATACAGGTCGCTACCTGTGTAACTGGAAGTTGGTGCTTCCATCCAGTTGGTGCTGGAACTCTTAGGGAGTTGGTGCTTCCTTCTAGTGGGTGCTAGAGAAACCAAGGAGTTGGTGCTAGAGAAACCAGGGAGTTGGTGCTTCCTTCTAGTTGGTGCCAGAGAAACCAGGGAGTTGATGCTTCCTTCTAGTGGGTGCTAGAGAATCCAAAGAGTTGGTGCTCTCAGCAAGTAGCATCTTGCAGAACAGAGGTTGTAGCCTCATTATGAGTTGGAGCTCATATGTATGATAATGTAAAGAATGTAAATATTACTTATCATATAAAGAAGAAGAGGTTTTTACCCTTTATGGGTTTCCTCAGGAAATATATGTCTCTTTGTATGTGTGAATGATGTTGAATGTTCTATTGCTTACTTCATTGCATTATTGTGATTGTCATTGAGTGATATGTAGAGAGTTTTAAAATAAGCATAATTGTTTAAGCTTGGTAACATCGAGCATACGTGTCGCCACCGTAACCGAAGCTGGTGTTTCCATCTAGTTGGTGCTGGAACCTTTAGGGAGTTGGTGCTTCCTTCTAGTGGGTGCTAGAGAAACCAAGGAGTTGGTGCTAGAGAAACCAGGAGTTGGTGCTCTCTAGTTGGTGCCGCAGGAACCGTGGAGTTGATGCTTCCTTCTAGTGGGTGCCAGAGAATCCAGAGAGTAGGTGCTCCTAGTAGCTTCTTGCAAAATAGAGGTTGCAGCTTCATTATGAGTTGGTGCTCATGTATGATAATGTAAAGAATGTAACATTACTTATCATATAAAGAAGAAGAGGTTTTACCTCTTTATGGGTTTCCTCGTGGAAATATAATATTCTTTGTATGTGTGAAATGATGTTGAATGTTCTATTGCTACTTCATTGCATTTATTGTGATTGTCATTGAATGATATGTAGAGAGTTTCTAAAATAAGAATAATTTTTTAAGCTTGGTAACAATTGATTCACCCCCTTAGTTGTCCAACAATTGGTATCGAAGTTGGACCCTTTATCTAAGGGTAGATCCTAGAGCTTAAAACACATGTCAAGCCATGAAGGAAATCCAATCAATAAGGCTCCTATGTTCAATGGAACAAACTTTTGCATTCGAAAGTTAGAATGAGAACCTACATAATGGCTTTAGGGTGCGCATGTCCTGGATGTAGATACTAAATATGTAAATCCAGCTATACCTAGCTAACAAGGATGACAAGCTAGAATTTTAGCTTCAATGCTAAGGCTATGAATGCTATCTTGAGTGGGATTGCGCAAGGTAATTGTGAAAAGTTATGCAACTAGGAACTCAACGCTAAAGAAATGTGGGACAAACTCATTAGCAATTATGAAGGTAATGAGAAGGTAAAGGACACCAAGCTTCCAACCTACGTAGAAAATGCTTGAACAGTTGAAGATGAGATAATATGAAACTGTTGGAAAATAATTTCCGAGAGTTGAAATTAACTAGTAAATGCAATGAAAGCACTTGGTGAAAAAAATTGAGGAACCTCTTTAGTTCAAAAAAATTTTAAGATCTCTGCCAGATAGGTTCAACCCGGGTCTCTCATGAGTAGAATAACTTAATGACCTAAAAACCTTGGAGTTTGATCAACTTTCAGGGAACATCGGGATCGCGACATATGAAATGAGAATATTAAAGATAAACTCCACTTCCAAAGAAGCATCATTTAAGCGCGCATAAAGAATGAGGATTCTGATCTCGATGAAATTGAAGAAAAATTCTATGAAGAGACTGAAGAAGAGATCAAGAAAATACAAGGGTAAACTGCCTTTCAAACAATGTTTCAACCGTGGTAAGATAGGTCATTTTGCAAATAAATGTCCTCACAAAAGAAAGGATCGTATATGTGATGATGAGGAGAAGCACAACCAGAAATTTCTTTTAAAGAGAATAATTTTAAGAAGAAAGTCTTTGTGTAAACAATGTTGATGATCCCTTCGTGATGATGAAGACAATGACTCCCATTGAAGAAAACTAAATGATTTTAGCGCTTATGGCTATGGGAGATTTTTGATGATGAACACAATACTGTGAGGTGAAATGGGTGATGAAGAAGTTGTGGTGGATATGGAAGGTGAATTAATCGCTTTGGAAGAAATTGATGCACTCGGAATTAAGAATAGAAAGAAAAAACAATTGTTGGTATAGTTTGAGAAAGACAATAAACATCCCGATGAAGACTTTTCCCCACTAAAAGTGGAATCGAAGAGGCAAAAAAATCGAAGACATTACGAAACAACAAGCATCGCAAGAAGGCAAGATGAATCTCCGAAAGAAGTAGTGAAACCGCATATTGGAAGTATCGCCTTGTATCATCGTAATCTATCAAGTATCAAAGCATCAAAATAATTGGCCACCATTCTGACCAAAGAAATAAACCCAAAGTTGAAAAACAGTGTCCGTTATGAAGAGGGATCATGGTGATCAAATCAAGCAACAAAGAAACCCATCAGTTTCTCAAATCTACCATCTACATATATGACAACAAAAAACCTTCAAAAACAAAAGAAGATAATCACCTTCCCAAGAGGAGTAATGAAAGAGGTACTAGAACTGAAACTATGGATCAAATAAATAATGTACTCTCTGCTCAAAGAAATCATCAACATAGAAGAAATTGACCTTCAAAGAAGACAACCATTTGTGTACCAACGCTTTTCCATGGATATTGCTTTTGTTCTATTTTTGGTCATAAAGTTGTAAACTGCTCTTTAAAATTAAATTATGAGCAATCAAGACATTCAAGGTTTAGATATCCGCCACAACAACAAATAATGAGACAACCAGTAACAAACCACCACAGACTAAAAATCACTTGATGGATGGGAAAAGGACATAGGTTAAGAATAACAATTGTTATGATCATTTATTCGACAAACCATAATGTTACATCTATCATAACTATGGACATAAATCTATTGGCTGTCAGTTAAGGAACTATGAACCGGATTGAATTCTGCTGAAAATGTCAAGGTTTAAAAGAAATAAAGTGACAAGTGGGATTAGTGTTATCAGCTCAAACAAAAACGAACCCTTGGTATATATATATATAGTGGATGCTCCAAACAAATGATCTGGAGACAAAGGTAAGTTTCTATCCGTAAGGAAATCAAATTAGAAACGAACATTTGGAAATGATTCTCTAGGTAAAATAAAGGGTAAGGGATGGATGGCGAATGGAAAAGGAAATCCCAAGATGTTCTACTCTAGATGGCTAAACATAATCGCTTATAAGTCAAATGTGACGAGGATGAAGTGGTATTCACGCCCAAGGACTACAAGGTAAAGTCCAGAAAACTCAGACAAGTGGTGGCCAAAGGCATAAGGATAGAAAAAATAATGTATATGTGTTGAAAGAAGATAGAGAAGAGGTTCATCTAAGAAAACATGATGAAATCCGGGTTATTAGCATAGGAGACTTGGACATCTAAATTTTGACCACTTAATCAAGCTCGCAATCTTGAGGCAGTAAAAGATCTTCTCAGAATATCAAATCCCCAAGATCAATGTGTAAACCCCGCCAAGCAGGAAGAAAAACATGACACACTTTAAGTCCAAGAGCTCTACTTCAATAGAGAAACCAACTAGTTCATGGATTTATGTGGACCATCAAGATGTGAAGAAATAGGGAAGGAAAACTACTTCATATCCGACATTGATGATTACCCGTAATCATCATTGCCTTTCTCAAGGAAAGATGAAGCATTTGAGAAGTTTAAAATATTTACAGCTTTAACTGAGAATCAACAGAAAGAGGTTAAAGGCGTAAGATCAGAGAGGAGGAGAATTTATGTCAAGTGATTTCAAGGAATTATGTGATAAGCATGATCAAGAGAATACATAATCCCAAGAACTCCACAAACAAAAATGGAGTAGTTGAGAGGCAAACAGAATCAAAGCAAAGAAATGGCCGTGTCAATGATGAATGAGAAGAACATTGGTCAAACCCATCGGTAGAAGCAATACACACAACAATCCATGTTCTAACAAAACTCCACCTCAGACAATAAAGTGACAAGACACCTTATGAACTATGGTATGGATACATAAGCCTAATCAAACACTTCCCAAAGTCTCTTTGGGAGTAAATGTTACATATGAACAATGATGAGAACCTTGAAAAATATGAGACAAGGTTGATGAAGGTATCTTCTTAGGGTATACAAACAAGAAGGATATAGGATGCCATAATAAGAGGTCAGATAAAAGGTTGGGATCCAGGGATGACATAAAAGTTGATGAAGGAATCCCAAAGAAGAGGTGTACCAATAATGAGTCTCTGCTGCAGGACACATCTAAAGCTAAAGATGAATAGGTACAAGAATCAAAAAAACAAAGACTCTAAATCAAATGAAGACACGATACCGCATTGCACCTCAAATCAATTTAATAATTCTGTTCCTCCCTAATCACTCAAAAGAATCATCCGCAAGTCAAATAATTGGTGAAAAGACAAAGGTGTACAAACCAAGAGAAAGATAATCAAAACACCAAAAAATCACATATAGATTTCATATACATGATGGAACCCAAAAATTTTAACAATGAAACTATAACATGACCATCGGATTAAAGAAATGAGTGAATAGCTTGATCAAATTGAGAAAAAACAATGTGGGAGATGGTTCATAGAACCGGTTGCAAAAATATCATTGGTTCCAAATGGATCTTTAAGAACAAGTTGAATGAGCACGGACAAGTTGTCAAAAATAAAAAATATTGGTCCGTAGCTAAGATTAGACTGATGATATTTCATATCATCATATTTATCTATCATTGGATGTCAAGTTATCTTTTCTAAATGGATATTTAAATGAAGAAGTCTATATGGAACAAATCCGAGGGTTTCAACTGTCTGATACCCCCGACTTAGTATGCAAGCTGAAGAAATATTTATATGGGTTAAACAAGCCCCTCGTGCCTAGTATCACAGACTGTATATGTATCTCAAAGACAAGGGTTCAAGAGAGGGACAATCGCTTGACAATAATCTATATATCAAAAAAAAAGGATAATGATTTGCTCATCAGGTTGGTCTATGTAGATGACATCATCTTCGATGTAATAAGTGATTCATTGGTACAATGGTTTGCTTCCCTCGCCATGGAGTCCGTGGAGTTTGAAATGTCTATGATAGGTGAACCATCGTTTTTTCTTGGTCTGCAAATTAACCGTAGGTTCCATGGGATGTTGATTTCTCAAGAAAATATCTAATAGAAATGTTGGAAAAGGTTTCATATGGAAGATTCTAAACCTATGGCACAACTATGGTTACTAGATGCAATTAAGCAAGGATGATGACTCACTTGATTTTGATCAAATTTCATATAGGTCAATGATAGGCAACCTAAGCAGGCTAACATAGTATCTCGCCCAAACATAATGCATGTGGTTGGAATGGTAGTAAGATAATGCTTCACACCTAAACAGTCATTTTCTAGTTGTCAAAAGGATATCTTCAGATATTTGGCATGAAACAATGAACTATACCCATGGTATCCTAAGAACCGTAATTTCAATTATCGCCTACCTTCGCATGTTGATTGGGCTAACCGCATGGATGAAAGGAAAAGCAAGAGTGGAGGGTGAATTCTTCTTAGGAGATTCTAGTAGCATGGTTGAGTAAAAGAAAAGGTTCCATTTCTTTATCAACTACGTAGGTAGAGTACATTGTTGTTGTTACCTATTGCACTTAGGTATTATGGATGATTCGGACACTTGCACTTTGAGGTAAATTATGTTGCACCGATCCCAATTCATTGATAACACTAGTGCCATCTGCTGTGTCCGCAACCAGATTCCACTCCAAGACCAAAGCATATTCCAATAAAATACCACTTTCTACGAGAGAGTGTGTCACCAATCAGATTGTTCGTGTCCATTACATTCCAACCACGTAACAAATTGGTGCATATCTTTATCAAACCCCTAGCCAAGACACCATTTGAATATCTCCAACGTGGTGCTTGCGTCATCCCGTCTCACACCCAAGAGAGTCCATCATGTTAGGGGAGTTTTGTATTGATTGAATATCTGACACCTCCAAAAAAATACTGCAACAAATCAGGGTTGAGCGGTTTTCTTTGACATTGATGTCAAGGGGAGAAAAATGGTCCAGGTGTACTTTGTTGCCACTCTCACCCCAAAGGGGAGATTGTTGGCATTGCTCTTTTATAAAATTGCGATGCTTATCATTGATGGCAAGTATAGCAGCTATGATGACTTGAGTACAAGCGCCAATGTGCTGTAGGAAAGCACCAGAAGTATTTTGGGGGAGACGCAGCAGGGAAAGCTCATGAAGACCAAAAGAGATAATGCAAAGGTGCACGCAGTGCAAGAGTGTGCTAGTTCATTTGATGGAAAACAAGTAAGCAAGGAAGATCAAGACCGCCAGCAGCGCAATAATGATCGAATGGAAATATCATAAGTGTTGGTCCAACTCCCTTTCAGGATTTCGGATACCGAGATATGGAAGAGTAAAGGACTCTCACGCATGAGTCCTAAGTCACCTAAAGTGAAAAAAGCCGAAAAGTTGATCCGACTCCATTTCGCAGTCCGCAAACCGAGTTGAGGATGTTAAGGACTCTCACTTATTGAGTCCCAAAGTTGCTGGTGCAAAATCTGAAAAGTTGATTCTGACTCACTTCAGTTTCAGCTGCATCGAGAGGTGGAGGTGTCGGCAACACTCATCAAGAATGTTGAACTCTTGATATGTGAAATCACGATAAGAACTGACCATCGAATCATCAAGAGTGTGGATCATTGATCCAACTCCACTTTTGGAGCCGGATAATCGGAGTTGGAGGAGTCAATCGCTGAGACTCTTCACCACAGAGTCCTTAAAACAAATAAATTTGAAACGCCTAAATACCGTTGATCCGAATTCATTTCGGATCTCGCATACCGACATGGAGTCACAAGAACACCTGTCACCTGGCATGTCAAAATGTTGAAATGTGAATTACAAAGCACTTTATGGATAAGCACATGGTCACAACCATTCATCGCCTAAGAACCGTAGAGGAGAGATCGGGCGTTAGCTCCATTTCGAGTTTTGGGACCGCGACATGAGCGAAGAAATATTCACCACAGGAATCGGGTCGGCGTCGAATGAGAAATCGAAAGTGCTTTATGGATAAGTGCTCGGTCACCACTGGTTGTCACATCGTCGAAGAGTCAGGAGAAGTTATTCTAAGAGAAAGCCCATTTCATAGTTTTGAGGATCGCGACATGGAACGTCAAGAAAACTTCACCCCGTGAATGCCAAATGCCGGGCGTGAAATGGCTAAATAAACGAAGATCCTTACCATGGAGTCAATCCAATGGTGGAGGTGAATTTGAGTATGATCTGAGGGATATCAAGCAGACTTCATAGTGTAACTTCTAGAAATGATTGATGGCTTCTTCCAAAGGAATCAAATAGGCCTCGCTTTGATCGCCAGAGAAGATGAAGAGGCTCAAGGCATATTCCAGTTGAATGAAGACTATTCTTAGAGGTGATTTATAGATGGATGGGTGTTGAAGCCTTTAATTGCAATAGAGAGGATTAGCTTGACTATGATAGAGAATAATGAAGAGTCTCAACTATGAGATGTGCTAAGGAATCTCGACATAACACCCAAGGATGATGGACGCATGGATGAATCCACCAAAGAAGCTTATGAGTCGCGATTGGATGATGATAAGCGAGCACTCGGCTATTGAGGAGAAGATGCTAACGTAGAGAGGGTGTTGATGTCTGTGAGGAGAAGTCAGGTGGATTGTGGGAGTGGCATTGAACACTCCGGATGTGTATAACATTGGTAATGGTGTGGCGCATGTAGATGGATTGGCGATATTGCATGCAATAAGGTGCAATGTAGACTATGGGTATGCAAATAAAGAAGAGATATGGTTGTTGTTGTTGAGTGTGATCGACGTGGTGAAGAAGGAAGGTGAGCGCTGGTAGCGTAAATGCTAAGAGGAATGGCACATGGAATGGACATGGCAATAATGGAACATAAAAGGTAGAAGAACAAGAAACTCAAGTCAGGAGTACAGGAAGGCAGTCAGGAAGACAGAGCAACGAAATCTTGAAGAACAGTGATGAGACCGGTAAGCCATCGAAGGAACATTATATCACTATAATTAGTTTCAAGAGCAAAGATTTATATTTCGTGGTGGTAAGGAGGTGCTAGGGAGGATAGTTATCCTCGTGAGGTCTGGCGGGTGCTTGAACACGTGGAGTTGTAGCTCCCATCTGGTCAGCAGCCTAGAGAAACCAGGGTGACAGGGTAAGGGAGAACATCGGTTCTCCGGATATATAGGTTTGCGGTTCGTGGTAACTGGAAGTTGGTGCTTCCATCCATTTGGTGTTGAACTCTTTAGAGTTGGAAGGCCCTTCTAGTGGGTGCTAGAGAAACCAGGAGTCGGTGTTTCCTTCTAGTTGGTGCTAGAGAAACCAAGGAGTTGGTGCTTCCTTCTAGTGGGTGCTAGGAGAACTGCAGAGTTGGTGCCCTCGCTAGCAGCACCATAATAGAGGTTGTAGCCTCATTAGGGAGTTGGAGCTCAGTCACATAATGTAAAGAATGTAAAGATTACTCATCATACAAAGAAGAAGAGGTTTTACCCTTAATGGGTTTCCTAAGGAAATATCCTGGCTCTCGTGTATCTCATGTGAATGATGTTGAATGTTATATTCCTTACTTCCCTACACATTATTGTGATTGTCATTGATGATCCTCAGAGAGATTTTAAAATAAGAATATTTTTTTTTTTATTTTGAAATTTGAATCTTCTCGGCGGAGAGTGTCCCTATAGTCTTTCTTTTAGATCTTCTTATCCCCTTTGATTGTTTCTCTCGCATAGCTTTTGATATGTTTCTTTCTCTATTGTTTTGGAGCTTGATCCCTTTTCTGTCTGATTGTATCCAAGTCTGGACTTGTCATGATTAGGCCTTTGACTTATGATAATGTCATTCAAAACTTTTGATTTGTTCTGCATATTTTTCTTTTGAAGATCCTATCTTAATGTGACAATCTATGCTTCCAAATTTTCAATGATCCTGTCTCTTCCTTCTAGTTGTTCTTTGAGTGCTTCTTCAATTCTTTTATCTTCTTCAATTTGAACCTTCAAATTTGTGATCATTTTTTCTAATTCCTGAGTGTCTTCTTTCTTGTCTAGTTCCTCTTATAGCTTCTTGTTTTTCCTCTTTTCTCTTCTAATAACTTCTATGGCACTCAACAATTCCTCTCGGTAGTCAAATTCTGCCTCTTCAATTTCTTCTTCGACTTCTTCATATTCTTCTTCGACTTATTCATATTCTTCTTTAGAGTCTTCTTTATCAGAGTCTTCTACTGCCATGAATAGAACTCTTTATGTCTCACTATCATTGACTTCATCTTCATTTGATGATGAGATGTCTTATTTGGTGCATAAGATTTTCTTGAAAACTTTCTTCGAGGTTCTTTTGCCTTAATATGTTTGTTTTCTTTTTGAGTAACATTCATCATTTCTCTTTTTCTTATGAGGACATTTGTTAAAAAAATGACCAATACCATCACAATTAAAACAAATTAAAGGAATCTTACCTCTATACCTACCGTCGGTTCCCTTGTTCAGTCTTCTGACAAAGTTGGCCACTTATTCATCATCTTCTGAGACGTCACTATTATCGCCATGTTCTTTTTCTTTTTCTTTCCCTTTTGCTTTAATATTTTGGATGCTTTGAAGGCTACTTCTTTTACATCTGGATTTTCCTATTCAATTTTCATTTCATATGTTGTGAAGATTCCATGTAGTTCATCCATGCTTATTGAGTTTAGATCTACTCTTTCTTCTAGTGATGATATCTTAGGGTCAAATCTCATAGGAAGAGATCTTAGTACCTTTTGAACAATTGCAGATTCTTTGATTTCTTCTCCCAATCCCATGATTGTATTTACTGTTTCATCGACTCGTAAAAATTAAGCTACAATATTCTCATATTCCTTCATATTAAGTTGTTCAAACTGACCTTTGTAAGTTTGAAGCTTCGTTGCTTTGACTTTTGAATCTCCTTCATAAATATTTTGAAGTTTGTCCCAAATCTCTTTAGCAGATTTACAATGTGCAACTTTGGTGAATACCGATTCTCCATGACCATTCAAAAGTGCATTTGTGGCTTTGGAATTATTCTGACCGAGTTTTATTGCTTTGTCATTTGTCAGTGGAACTGTTGGTGGTGTGTACCCATCTACAATTGATTTCCAATTTTCAAATCCCTATGCATGTATATATGTCTTCATCCTTATGTTCCAAAATGCATACTTGTGTCCATCAAACTGTGGTATTCCATTTTTATACATGTTGTTGCTCTCCATGATCTACCTTTCAGTGGTTAAACTGATTTCTTGAAGGAACCCACTCTGAAACCAATTGTTGGATTACTGAGAGGGGGGGTGAATCATTAATAGAGAAATTTAATCCCTTTTAATCAATTTAACGTTATCATCCAACATTTGCATTATGGTTAGTGAACCCATGCTTCTAGGATAACTCAATCAGCAAAGTGTATTCCCATGAGGGATTTCACCATAAGGGGACCACTTTGGAGTTCATCCATTTTTAATTCTTATCAACCATGACAAGACAATAATGAGTCATCTTTACATCAAACAAACTTGGGTCCATTACCCAAACCTTTGTGCTACCGGACTTTCTTCAAGGGTTAACATCAACAACAACCAACCTTAATCAACAGATGATCTGTATCAATATTTAGTGCAGGATCAACTCAATGAGCCAAATTCAGATACAAGTGTAGATTAAGATGACATTGTGCATGAACAATTTCATCTTTCTCTTTCCAAATGTAGATGAACATGACGTTCTGAAGTGTTGGATTTCTTCGATAAATTTCATATTCACCTTCACCAATTCAAGATAATATTATGAAATTTCAACATTATCATAGAGTTGGCCACATGGAATATCAATGTCTTGATCTTCATCCTTGTGATCATTGTGTAAAGTATAATCATCATTCAAAAGGATGTTCCAAATGCAAGAAATATGCAATACTAAAGAACCACTATGGGTGGATTGGCTCTTGGAAATGGTCATCAATAGTTAAGAAGATATATTAGTCATACCAAAGAATTCATTTTCAAGTATTGACACATCTTACAGTGGAAATATATGCATCCTCTCACCATGTACCTAACAGGGGGGGATAATATCAATGATTGACAATCGGGCTACAAGTTTTGAATTCCTATCAATCTAGCAGTAACAATTGAGTTTGATTTGGTTTGTGGTCATCCCAAAACCACGAGATCAGTTTGTGGTTTTCATTAAACCTCCATTTAGTAAAAGACTTATGGATTTTGATAGAACTTTGTGGTCATCTTTAGATATCTATTCAAGAGAACTTTCAATTAGCAGAATACATCATATTACATCATCTTCTAGCTAAATTGGGAAATTTTCCGTGAACCATTGATCCTTAAAGCCAAGTTCCACGGTTCGTGGTCTTCCTTAAACCACCACCACTATTTAGTAGAAGACATCATCTTTTGTTATCCATTTGATTTGTGGTCATCCCAAAACCACTAGATTCAGAGAGGACATTCAACCATTGGAAACTGTCCACTTCCATATTCCATTTGTCCACTTCTATATTTCATCTCTCTTCTCAGATTCACATACACCCCTTCATATTAAGGGGGGGATGTTGGAAATAGAATATGATACGGTTACTCACTTGAAGGAATATGAAAATTCAAGTGATAGGAACCATCATCAAAGTTCAAAGAGACATCTTAGAAGAATAATCCAAATAGCATAACCAATGTATTTATATGTGTATCATATTAATGAAATGTAATCCATGTTTAACTCCATTTTGTGCATTCTAACAATTTCAATTTTTTTTACAATCGGGTAGAAACCACAGCAATTGCAGAGTCAAGATGCACCATTAAGAAAAGCATGGCATTGATTTGGGATTGATATTGAAAGAATATCACACCAGTATGGAAAACCAACCAAGTAAATAGGTGGATATAACCTTACAAGTGAAAACAATTCCAAGCCTTCAATGCACTCAATAATCTACAAATTATTTCCATAGAGTTTGTGAAATTACAAATTATTATCGCCCTCAAACTAATACTACAAACAACTCCAGTGCAAGGAAATCTAAGTTGATGTACCAACAAATCCACCTCTAGCATGATATAGTAACCAGATTGCTTGATTTTTGCACCTTGTTGGGTTTTTAAATAAGGTGAATTCAAGCAAGGCTTCACTACATGAGTCGGGTTAGGATGGGTTTTATGACCAAGATTCTTCGAGAAGATTCACATGGTTGGATGGAAGGTTTAAGTTCGGATAGTGTTTTCACATAGTGAAATAACAAATAATGGAGATCTCAAACTAGTGGTGAGGAGTTATGATGCCCTACAGGGAATGTACAACATGCTCAACAAACAATGGTTACCCTCCCACTAGTGTACCATGCTACACACCCCACCTCCTTGAATCGCATAATTTCCAAAGCCACCATGATGCCTATAGCACCAATTAGAGAGAAAATAAACCAATTTCCAAATAAATCAAACTAAATAAGTACATCGCCAAGCAATTTGAACCATAGCTAGACCCAAAAATCAAAACATCATATATACAAGTCGATATCATAACAATATCTTTGTATGTCCTACATGCACATTCCCATCATGGGGAGGTCTGAAATAGAGGGTTTGTATAAGAAATTCATTATATGTTCTACATGGACATGCCCACTAAGGGGAGGTTTGAAATAGAAGGTTTGAATAAGAAAATGCTTTAATGAGTCAGTTTTAAATAATAGTAGAGACCTAGTAATAATAACAACATCACCTTTTCATAAATATTAAGTGGACACTTAAATAATAATATAACCCATACTTTTATCTTGGAATGTGATGTTTAAGGAAAACATATTTGAATGCAGGTGTTATTGCAAGAGAGACATCCATTAACATTTATCCATAAAAAATTGTGTGATATAAACTTGAACAAGTTTACATTTGTGAAAGAAATAATTCTCATCCTTCATATAATGGATACATAGTGCCATTACTTCATTTTTATTCACTATATAATATATAATTTATGATCCAATCATATCATATATGAACAACCATAAAACAATATATGAAGCATAGTAGTGTGTTTATATTTAGAAAAAAAATCATAAGATAAGATCACTCTTCCATCTAATATTGAAGTTGGTAGTTTTCTAGACTCATCCTAGCATGGAAAAAATACATGAGATAAATATATAGAAGAATATATAAATACCTCCCCAAAAATTCTCGTAGATATTGGGGCTACTATACATCTATATATCTTTTCACATCAACCCCAAAAGCTATCCCTGACAAACTATAAGATTGTATGCTTGGAGCTTAATTTCACATGTAGAGGATTAAAAAATTGTATTTGATAATTTTGTGTAATTAATGATAATGGTGTTAGGCAGCGGAAGCATAAACGTAACAATATTTTAATGGAAAAGGAAATAAAACCAAGAACAAACCATACACAACAACAATCACACAACTGACACGGTGATTTATGTGGAAACCCAATATCGGAAAAACCACGGGGCAATGATAATCACTATTCTTATTATTCAAGGGAGAATTACAATGGCCAATCAAAGGAATACAACCATCATCTCCTCTCTTCCCACACACACTGTGCTACACTACATTGCTACTCTTCACCTCTATGGTTATGCTCATATATATAACATCTATCAAACAATTAAATGAATTGATTACAATGTAATCCACCAGTTACACAACCTATTCATTGAAGAGTACATTCATGCACATTCTAAATTTAGTTTATATGCATGCTACCGCATGGGAAATTAGTTCGCACGGTTTCAACAATCTCCACGTTGACAACAATTTACCTGATATATCATGCCCAAATTTATTCATCACCTTTCCTGCAAGCCAAGAGAAGCCAAACACTATCACAGCTCTGCAACTTCTCTAATAGTATTGTTAGGTGAAAATGTCGACACGATTCACTCTTGTATGGACCATTCTTCCTCCATCAATAACATGTCTTATAAACTGATGCACTTGTCCCATTTTGATATGCTAGACTGTTAGTCAAATGAACAACACTTTGACCACCACAGAACACCTCATCATGTACCTGTCCAAATTTACCCAATAGATCCTTGGAGTCTTGGAAGACATAACCTAAGGTAGGTATCCTCTTGTCCAAATCTCTTGAATCATAACCACAGACTAAATCATCGCAACCACTGTAGGTGATACTTGTGTTGTTGTGCTTCTAAGATACTGAAGCACCCATTTCCATGCTCTTTACCTGGTTTTTCCATGTGTCTAATGACAACACCAAATGCATGTGAAATACTGACCATTTCCCATCGCAATCATCAAACTTCCTACTAGCATATGATACTCAAGACATATAACCCTTTTCTTCTTCATTAGTTAGGACATAAACCTGAAGAAAAACTTACAATGAAAAGCCAAAGGGATTTTACCAGTTTCACATTATTCATACTGAATTTCATGAGTATATTCACCACATACTTAACTTGTGATAACCAAGCTTACCATCCTTCTTGTCTTTATGCATTTCCATGCCCAAGATTTTCTTTGCTACTCCTAGATCCTTCGTCTCAAAATTCCTAACCAATTGAGCCACCCTGTTGATCTCAAACATGCTTGTTCTTGCAACAAGCATAACATTTAACACCAAGATAATAAATATACCATAAACACAATGGTTATACTCACTTCTTGTAAAATTTGGCTCACCANTTTGACCACCACAGAACACCTCATCATGTACCTGTCCAAATTTACCCAATAGATCCTTGGAGTCTTGGAAGACATAACCTAAGGTAGGTATCCTCTTGTCCAAATCTCTTGAATCATAACCACAGACTAAATCATCGCAACCACTGTAGGTGATACTTGTGTTGTTGTGCTTCTAAGATACTGAAGCACCCATTTCCATGCTCTTTACCTGGTTTTTCCATGTGTCTAATGACAACACCAAATGCATGTGAAATACTGACCATTTCCCATCGCAATCATCAAACTTCCTACTAGCATATGATACTCAAGACATATAACCCTTTTCTTCTTCATTAGTTAGGACATAAACCTGAAGAAAAACTTACAATGAAAAGCCAAAGGGATTTTACCAGTTTCACATTATTCATACTGAATTTCATGAGTATATTCACCACATACTTAACTTGTGATAACCAAGCTTACCATCCTTCTTGTCTTTATGCATTTCCATGCCCAAGATTTTCTTTGCTACTCCTAGATCCTTCGTCTCAAAATTCCTAACCAATTGAGCCACCCTGTTGATCTCAAACATGCTTGTTCTTGCAACAAGCATAACATTTAACACCAAGATAATAAATATACCATAAACACAATGGTTATACTCACTTCTTGTAAAATTTGGCTCACCATGAAGGAATCAAACATCTTGTATCATTTTCCTAGCATGCTTCAGGCCATACAATGATTCCTAAGTTTGCAAACAAATCTTTTGTTGCATTTCTGAACTAACATTTTTGGTTGTTCCATATACATCCCCTTTTTCCAAAAATATTCATGTAAAACAGTTTTAACATCTAGATGAACTAACTCGAGATCAAATAACACAACTAGTGCTAACACAACATGAATAGAAATAATCTTTTAACCACTGGTGAGAAACTTTCATGGAAATCAATACCTTCCAAATACCCTTATGCTACCAGTCATGCTTTGAACCTTTCATCTCTTTACTATGTTTGATTTTATAAAAGGAGATTCATCAAATATTGCATCTTTGTCCATGGTGATTCTGTGGGAAGTAGGATCCCACATTTTGCATCCCTTAACATCATCACCATATCAAAGATCTGCCTATTTGATCTAGGTATTACTTAGAACGTTGATAAAAACATAAGCATCACAACCAAATAATTTCACATTTGAGTGATCACCAGATGGCCGGTTCATACCTCTTTCGAAATCTTCCATTGTTTTGCAATCAATGGTGACCAAGTTACCAGATATCACAAATGATTATTCCCATAACTATTGTTGCAACTTGGAATTACTGTACATGCCCTTTCAATCCCAGCTTCCTTGCAATAATTTCCAAGCTCCATGGATACGAACCTACCTTAATCATATATTGCCAATGCCTTTAGTAATCCTTGTTGCACAAGCAGATCCCACATCTGAAGCTTCCATAGCTCAAAGTTATTCTTTCCGCTGAATTTCTCCACCTCATTTTGCCATTACTACAAACCACCCCGAAACCATAGCTTATATTTGAATCCCTAAAATATTTAATTAAAAAAGTTTAAGATAAATCACAAATATTTAATATATATATATATACCTTTTACTAAAAAAAAAAAGTCCACAAATAATATTTTAATAGGGCATCCTCCACCCACTTTAATCATAAATTCGATCTTCCATATGCATGATGAAAATATTCAACCACTCATTTATTAGTACCTGCCAAGGCAGGTATTATAGCAATTGACGTGATGTTTAGCTACATTCAAATTGCTATTAATGCGCCCATTTTGTAGACAGCTCTCACTTTGTCATCTATGTGGGGGATTTAGATGGAAACATTAATTTTTCCGTGAACGATAATTATTGGTTGTAGGATATTACATTCCAGAGTTGGCTTCAAAAAAAATTCACCACAAAGATTTGTCGCAGGCATCATTTATTAATTTCAAAGGAAGAATGGTGAGTTAAACTCGGACTTCTGACTTTTAGAAAATTCATTGGTCATGAACAAACTAAATTTCAAGACATTAAAGTTTGAGAAAGTTCAAGCAAAGTTTCAGAGAAATTCTTCAACTCTTCAAAAGTTCAGGAAATACCTTAGGTAGAATTTGTATGAAGTATGTACCAGCAACCCCTCATTCCTTTCTTACACCTTTGAGGATTGTTCGATATCCAAACCAATTTTTACAAGATGAGCTAATGTGCACCAGGCTGTGTTATTCAAGCTGCTCTCATTGGATTCGACAACGAGCTTAATCTCTTATTGAAAAAGGAAGTAGCAAATCTTGGCATAACGAAACTTAAACGCGTGGCAGGATAAAGCGAGTGTGTGGATGAATAAAGTAGACACATCCATCACCTTTGTTTGTGATAACAGTTTGATATGTTTTAAACTATAACATGTTTTAAAATATATAACATTCATTATAATGCTAGTCCACGCATATATTTCCAAGTATGTATCTCCAGTAGCTGGGTCCGCTGGGGACAATATCTCAAACAAGCAACTATAGAACTAGAAGGGGAGAAGGAGTCACTGATACTACTGAATTTGGGGGTTGAATCAATGGTGAAATGGAAGTTTCAAGACATTTTAACTTTAATAAATGATACTTTTTATAGTTATTTAAAAAAAATTATAATTTTATTTTAAAATATAATTTTAAGATAATACCATTTTAAAAATTATTTATAGTGTACATTCATAATGTTATGGACCGTCGAAACCATTGGTACTATAAGTGTAACGTGCATGCATATGCATAACTCAATATATATTTATTTGTGGTAGCCTCCTCATCCAGTCGATTGAAGCCACCAGTGAGATTGAAGAGATCAAACACTTCTTCTCCAAATTTGTCCGCTATGATGTTAGGCATGGTATTACAAGTCAAGTCAAAAAGCAGTGCTATATCGAGGTATTTGGCAGCATGTAATGAAGCATTAAAGGAAACAAAATCAATAGAAAACTCAAAGAAACATAAGTAGGTTCAACAGAGTTTTCAACTCCCCAACGTCAACGGAGTCTAGCAGAGTCTCAAACTTTGCAAATCAAAGTCTAGCAAAGTCTCAAAATTTGCAAATCAGAGTCTAGTAGAGCCTAAAAATTTTCAAATCGTGGAATGTTTTTGGTACTGAATAATACAAATTTATTGTCGTATAGAGAGTTAGATTTGTTTTTTTTTAATTCTCATAACTTCTTGTGTGAAAAATGCATAAAAAAATTTTGAACATATCAAACTGGGATTAAGATGTTGATTTTAAATGGAGCTTTAATTGTGACGGTCTTGCAAAATAATGGTTGTATCTGCTTTCATTTACGATGGCTTTCCTGTTAGAATAAGCTTACTTTAGTAAATTGTTAGTAGATTGGGTTGGGTTTGTTGAGTTGTTGAGATATTCTCTCAACCTCTCTCTCTCTAAGATTGGAATGAGTTGGATCTGAGTCCAGCTATATATACCTGTATAATCTCTATGTATGTGTGTAAAAGTGCAGTAATACAATCTATTGTTTGTGTGTTATTCCTATGCAATGGTTGCACTTCCAATTTCTATTTTTTCCCCCTTTCCTCTCCATGTCACTTCATCTTATATTTACTCAAACGATGAAAATGGCATTGAGTTTACTTTGGCCAATGAATTTACTTTGGCCAATGCATTTCAGTTAAAATACATATGAGGCAAGGACTAGCTAATAAAAAAATATGAGTCCTATCCAGAGTCCTTTTCAATTTCCAGTTGAGCAGAAAGAGGACTGTGTATCATTGTTTAGGCTGCAATTTCTTTATCTCCTTTTGCAAAGAAGACTATGCTTGCAGACTATGTCATGGGGACTGTCCCCTATCCCTATTTTTTAAGCAATTCTTCTTTCACTCCTTTTCCATATATCCTATTAAAAGGTCATCACTAGTTGACCCTCAGTTTTGGATGTTGATGCAGACAACCTTGCCAACGTTGAGTGCCTCGTTGTCTTAATGGCATGTTCTCAATCCTGGGCACAATTAATTTATAAGAGGCACAGTTAATTTATGAGTCAAATACGACTACTAGATTGGGCATTTTCAAGCTACACTTTTCCATCAAACAAGTAGAATTTAGTGAAATTCCATCCATCTTAGTGGAAAGAAGTTCCCAACACTCTTTTTAGCAAATCGGTCTCTTCAATGCATTTTCAAATTACCCTTTTCCCAACAAGTAAATCTAAGATTTCATCCTAAGCAGGTATTAGCCACTATGTGGCTTATCTACCTTGTTTAATTATATGTCATGCTTAATAAAACAAAAGGTCGTTCCACTTTATACCTTGACTTTCAAAAACCTTTATTTTGTGGATTAAACAATGGGTGTCGCACCTTATAAAAGGATATCCTCCGGTACTTTTCCAAAATTGTTGCACCTTGTAAAAGTATGACTCGTGACACTTTGCTCAAAAATTTAGTTTATTAAGTGTGTCTGCGACTGTCGCACTATCTAATAGGGACAACCTGTGATAGTGCAATAAATTCGTGCCATGTTGATCCACTCACGCAAATCCGTCTCTTGAACTCATGCAGATCTACTCATCTCGGCTAACTTCACTCTAATATCCAGCGATCGGAATCTCTTCTCCTTCGCTCTCATATCGTTCGACTCTGCACTCTGATGCCACTTGTTAGATAGCGGAAGCATAAACGTAACAATATTTTAATGGAAAAGAAAATAAAACCAAGAAAAAACCAAACACATCGACAATCACACAATTGACAGAGTGATCTATGTGGAAACCTGATACGGGAAAAACCACAGGGTAATGACAATTGCTATTCTTATTATTCAAGGGAGAATTACAATAGCCAATCATAGGAACAAAACCATCCTCTCCTCTCTTCCCACACACATTGTGCTACACTACATTGATATTCTTCACCTCTATGGGTATGCTCGTATATATAGCATCTATCAAACATCTAAACGAACTGATTACAATATGATCCACCAATTACACAACCTGTTCACTGAAGAGTGGATGCATGCACATTCTAAATTTAGTTGTTGTGCATGCTACCGCATGGGAAATTAGTTGGCATGTTTTCAACAATCTCCACCTTGACATTACAATTTACTTGATATATCATGCCCAAATTTATTCATCACCTTTCCTGTAAACCAAGAGAAGCCAAACACTATCACAACTCTGCAAATTCTCTAACATTATTTTTACGTGAACATGTCTACATGATTCACTCCAGTATGGACCATTCTTCCTCCATCAGTAACTCATCTTATAAATCGATGCACTTGTCCCATTTTGATACGTTGGACTGTTAGTCAAATGCACAACACTTTGACCACCACAAAACAACTCATCCTGTACCTTTCCAAACTTACCCAATAGATCCTTGCATTCTTGGAAGACATAACTTGAGGTAGGTCTCCTCTTATCTAAATCTCCTGAATCATAACAATATACTAAATCACTGCAACCACTATAGTTTATACTTGTATTGTTGTGCTTCGAAGATACTGAAGCAACCATTTCCATGTTATTTACCCAGTTTTTCCATGTTTCTACTGACAACATCAAATGCATGTGAAATAATGACCATTTCCCATCGCAATCATCAAACTTCCTACTAGCATACAATACTCAAGACATATAACCCTTTTCTTCTTCATTGGTTAGGACATAAACCTGAAGAAAAACTTACAATGGAAAGCCAAAGGGATTTCACCGGTTTCACATTATTCATACCAAATTTCCTAAGTATCTTCACCACATACTTCTGTTGTGATAACCAAGCTTACCATACTTCATGTCTCTATGTATTTCCATGCCCAAGATTTGTTTTTCTACTCCTATATCCTTCATCTCAAATGTCCTAACCAACTAAGCCAACATGTTGATCTTAAACATGTTTGTGCTTGCAACAAGCATAACATTTAACACCAAGATAATAAATATACCATAAACACAATGGTTATACTCACTTCTTGTAAACTTTGGCTCACCTTGAAGGAATCAAACATCTTGTACCATTTTCTTGACATGCTTCAGGGCATACAATCATTCCTGAGTTTGCAAACAAATCTTTTGTTGCAATTCTGAACTAACCTTTCTCGTTGTTCCATATACATCCCCTTTTCAAAAAAACTCCATGTATTTTAACATCTAGTTCTACTAACGCAAGATCAAATAACACAACTAGTGCTAACACAACATGAATAGAAACAAGCCTTTAACAACTGGTGAGAAACTTTCATGGAAATCAATACCTTCCAAATACCCTTATGCTACCAGTCATGCTTTGAACCTTTCATATTTTACGATGTTTATTTTATAAAAGGAGATTCATCAAACACTGCATCTATGTCCATGATGATTTTGTGGGTAGTAGAATCCCACATTCTGCATCCCTTAACATCATCACCATATCAAATATATACTTGTTTCATATGGATCTTACTTAGAATGTCGATAAAAACATAAGCATCACAACCAAATAATTTCACATGTGAGTAATCACCAGATGGTCGGTTCATACCTCTTATGGAACCTTCCAATCTTTCGCAACCGATGGTGACATAGTTACTAGATAGCACAACCACTTCTACCCACAACTATTGTTGCAACTTGGAATTACTGTACATGCCCTTTCAATACCAGCTTCCTTGCAATAATTTCCAAGCTCCATGGATATGAACCTACCTTCATCGTATATTCTCAAACACTTGATTGACCTGTCAATGTTTATTTCTCTACAAATCTCTAAACACATCATCCTTTCTACAAACCCACCTTTCTAACATGGACACACTCCTCCACCTTGAACTTTTCATTCGAACAACTTTGACCAAATCCAGCCAAGCCAACCCAAGTGAACCTTTATCGCTCAGCTCCAGGAACTTCACACTGGAGTCTCAGTGCTCCACCTTAACATGAACATTCCCTTGACCAAATCCGGCCAAGCCAGCCATGTAAGTATTCACTGCTTACCTCTAGGCCCATTTACAATGGAGTTCACCAATCCTTTTATAGACTTCATTACATGCAATCCATGGACACAATACCAGGAGCTACCCAAAAAGCATGGACCCGAAAAAACCATGTGCTTTGACTTAAAAAATAAATTTAACTCATTAACTCTTTCACTGAGTCAAGGTTAACCCAACATACAAAGCCCCCCCACATATTCAATCTACCT
>SNQJ01S0008813.1:200240-210592 GCA_010110895.2 Picea sitchensis | reverse complement strand
AAAGGAAAAAGTTTTTTCTTTAGATGACATAGAGTTCGGGGTTTAGCGGCTCGCAAATAGGAAAGCTAAGGACATTGAAGGCTACCAAGCTGCAATTTTTAAAATCGGAGGGCCAATCCTTATCCCTCACATACACAAGCTCTTCAACTTAACAATCAAGCAGGGCTTCCCTAAACCCTGGACGCAAAGCCTCATTGTTCCTATTTTTAAAAATGGGGATAAAAAAATTCCCTCTAATTATAGGACCATTATGATTAGCCTGATTTTAGCCAAGCTTTATGGAATTATTTTGGAANACGTTCTCTTCATTCGCAATGGTTGTTTAAAGATGGTAAGATTTACCTTATATATCATTACAATATAATTTAGTAAACCATAATTTTATTTTATTAATATAAATTCATATTCTTATTTATCTTTGTAAATCTATTAACATAAAACTACTCCAATTGTAGTAGTCTAAACGTTCTCTTCATTCGCAATGGTTGTTTAAAGATCGTAAGATTTACCTTATATATCATTACAATATAATTTAGTAAACCATAATTTTATTTTATTAATATAAATTCATATTCTTATTTATCTTTGTAAATCTATTAACATAAATCTACTCCAATTGTAGTAGTCTAAACGTTTTACCTTTTGAACGTTATTGGGCCACTTTTTCCCCGAAATTCGGTGATGAATAGTTAGATCTACAGATTTGAGTCGCTAAATTTGTATAATCCAAGTGCTTCATAAGTTTTTCAGCACACCTAATCCATTTATACATTCAAAAATACAATTTAAACAACAAAAAATAAAAATTTTGTCCAAATTTATATCACCTAATTCAGGTCAATACCTACCAAAAAAAAAACACAAAAAATACAACGTTTAGTGAACACCCTAAAGATTTGTTAATATGTTCCTCCTTCCCGATGAAGGACATCCTTCTCTCGATTACAAATTCGGTTTGAGGGAGGGAGCAAAGTCAACAATGCTCCATGCCCCTTGGATACCCGAATCTCCAATCGAGATTAGCTCACTGTACGACGAAGGAGTAGTTTGAAAGCCCAGAATACGAGACACACAGAACATATACGCTCACTGTTTAAGCAATGTAAGACAAAATTGTAATCGAGGGTTAATCCTCGAGTCTTGAAGGGTCAAGCCACGCAGAGGCGGTGAAATGATTACATCCTGAGATGTGTGAACTGGGCGGGTCACCTGGACCCCGTGCTGCCGGAGGGCCTCAGCACCCAACCGCTGCCATACCGACACCATCAGCTCTCTGGGCTTCAACTGCGTGCGCCTCACATGGGCTATTTTCATGGTCACCGATCCGACCCTTTATAATCTCACCGTTGCCCAGACCTTCGCCTCCCTTAACCTGAGCTCCGCAGCAGCCGGGGTAGCCACGCACAACCCAGGCCTCCTGAGGCTCTCTCATATCGAAGCCTACCAGCATGTTGTCACCGCTCTCCGGAATGCCGGCGTCATGGTCAGACTGGATAATCACGTAAGCAAACCGCAGTGGTGCTGCGCTCTCACCGACGGCAACGGTTTCTTCGGAGACCAGTACTTCGATCCGGAGGCATGGATTCAAGGGCTTAAAACCATGGCCTCCCATTTTAAGGACTACCCCAATGTCGTAGCCATGTCGCTGCGCAACGAGCTCCGAGGTCCGAGGTCCAACCCCACCGACTGGTTCAAATACGTGCAGCAAGGAGCCTCGGCTGTCCATGCGGCCAATCCCAATGTCCTCGTCATCCTCTCTGGTTTGAGCTACGAAACCGATCTGAGCTTCTTGAGGTCCAATCCAGTCTCGTTGCCCTTCAAGAACAAGATAGTCTACGAACTCCACTGGTATGCTTTCGGAGTCAAGTGGAAGGGGGGCCTGCCCAATCGGCTCTGCGGCAGCATAACGTCTTCGGTGAAACATCGCGCTGGCTTCTTAGTGGATTCAATTAATGGGACCTCGGCGGCGCCTCTGTTTATCAGTGAGTTCGGGATCGATCAAAGAGGAATAAATGAAAATGATAACAGATATATTAATTGTTTCCTCGTCTTTGCTGCCGAGGGAGACTTCGACTGGGCTCTCTGGACTCTCCAAGGAAACTATTACTTGCGCGAGGGGATGCCTGGAAAAGTTGAGACTTACAGTGTGTTGAACGAAAACTGGAACGGGCTCAGGATCCCGGGCTTTATCGCACGGCTTAAGACGATACAGCAACCAATTCAAGCAATTCAAGGTAATATAAGGACATGGATTGGTTTTCCTGGTTTTCTTTCATGATTCCATGATTCTTTTTTATTGTATTGCCTCTTTGCACCATAACTTTCTCACTGTTGTGATTTATATTGTATATTCCAGATCCTTACTTCTCATCGGACCCCTTGTATCAAATAATCTACCATCCTGCAACTGAGCTCTGCCTTGAATCTACCACAGATAACAATATTGCCCTGGGTTTTTGCAGCGGTATTGGCAGTAGATGGAGCTACAACGGGGCTAAAGGTCCTATTGGTCTTCTTGGATCTTCTCTCTGTATAGGATTTAAAGGCAACGGCCTCGCTGCAACTTTAAGCCGTTGTTGCTCTTCACCAAACAACACCTTGTGGAGTGTCGTCTCCAGTTCAAACCTGCAAATTGCGGCCCCTCTGTCTGGAGACGGTAGCGGGAAATTGTTGTGCTTAGATGGGAGCTCCAGTCCGGCAGTTTTGACAAAGGATTGCATCTGTGTCGAGGATTCTGGTTGCTCCACGGATGAAAATCCAGAGGGCCAGTGGTTCAAGGTGATATCCAGTAATAGAAAATTTTTCTAAGGATTTTACTACGGTTGTTTTGGACTCTCGGACTGGTTTGATCTTCCTATAACAAAATGTTGTACTGTTGGGGTTTGGTTGAACCGTTTCTGGCTTCGGGGACAGTTAGCATGATTAATGGTTTGACGTGCATGGAAAGGAAAATGCACATTTATATTTTATAGATCGAGTATCTTCATCTACCCTTGCAAGAATTTCATTTATCACGGCGAGAATTCGAAATGAAACTGTAAATTAACATGTGATCGCACCGACTACGGAATATATTAACAACTTAGAACGTGTTTTATTTATGTTACCAAAACGTGTCAACAAATTTCTCATTTCTGATGTCTTAGCATGCACATGAGCTCAATTTAGAACTTGCATGCATGCACTTTTCGATTAACAGGTTGTGTCACTGATGGATCAGGATCACATTGTATTCAATTTTTTTAGTTGTTTGATAAATAATATATATACCAGTATACTTATAAAGATGAAGAGTAGCAGTGTAGTGTAGCACACTATGTATGAGAACAAATGACAGAATAATTGTATGTTTGTGATTAGTTATTGTATTTTTTTCTTGAATAATAAGAATATGGATTATCATTATTCAATAATTTTTTTTAATAGATAATTTTTTTTTTATTGAGTTTTTACTTAAATACTGTGTCAATTATGTAATTGTTATTATGTCTAGTTCAATCTTGATTTTATTTTCTCTAGTATTAAAATATTGTTACGTTTATGTTTATGCTTCCACTACTGCCTAACAAGTGGTATTAGAAAGCAGAGTTGAAGTATCTGGGAGCACCGAAATTAGCTGAGCGAAATAAACTTTATTTTTTTTATCTGCGTGAATGAAAAGACGGATTTATTGCACCGTCGCTCTTAAACATTGCAAGCACAGTTAAGAAAATAATTGTTTGAGCAAAGTGTTCCGAGTCATACTTTTATAAGGTGCAACAATTTTGGAAAAGTGTTGTAAGATATTCTTTTATAAGGCTGAAACTCGTTGTTGAATTCACAAAATAAGGTTTTTCAAAAGTCAAGGTATGAAGTGGAACAATCTTTTTTTTTATTAAGCACGACATATAATTAAATAAGGATTGCATGACAACTTAGTCTTTGTCAAGTTAGTTGGGAAATACATGTTGAACAATGAAAATAAATATAATGTTAAACAATAAAAATAAATATAACTAAATGCACAAGTAATGAATATTTTTTGTCAAAAAATAATAATTGAGAGTTGTTTGTTATTCAAAATCTATAATGAACCATAAGCTATAATATTCATAAATATAATATAAATAATATAAATATATTATAAATATAATATAAATATAATCATAAATCATATATTATATAATATAAATATAATAAATACATAGTATAACTTTTTATATTTAGATGTGGTGATTGATGAAATTCATTGATTATGTAATTAATTCTACATATTGAAAGACTCGAAGGGAGCAATAATACTTCAATTCTATCAACCAATTAGAAATGAGAACCACAAATATTTTTATTATATCCAAAAATATATATTTATTTTCCTATGTTAAACATTACATTGCATACAAAAATATCTCTATCAAATAAGCAACAATATCTCTATCAAATATCAAAGCAATGGTTTTTTGCAACAATATCTCTATCAAATATCAAACCAATGTTTTTTTTTTTTTACAGATTGACAAGTATTTTTATTTTCCTCATCATATACCAATCAATAAAAGCAAATGGAATCTCACTTGCTTGTTGAGGTAGCCAAGACTCATGTATCAATTGATACTTTCCCAATTTTATTAGTAATTTTGAGTTCAATAAATGAATTTCTCCTCTAAATAGTGAGTAGACCTAATGATTAAAAACATGTGTTCCCCTTAAAAAATTATAAGTTCAAATCCAAAATCTTTATAAATATATAAACTTATTCCCATTCAAAATCAAATCCATACCCCTAAAACCCTTCTCTCATGAAAAAGACTATTTTAAAATAAAAATATAAAATATTTATTATATGAACAACTAGGTACCCCTCCCAATTTCCCTTACTATTATTATTTTAATACATTTCATTCTTTATTTTATATAAAATATGTATTATATGAACTACTGGGTACCCCTCCCAATTTCCCTTCACTATTTTTATTTTAATACATTTTATTCTTTATTATATATAAAAAAATAAAATATTTTAATACATTTCATTCTTTATTATATATAAAAATAAAATAAAAATGGGAATAAGTCTATATAATTATAAAGACTTTTTATTATATATAATATAATATGTACTACTTGCTACCCCTCCCAATTTCTTTTCACTATTCTTATTTTTTTTAATACATTTTATTCTTTATTATATATAAAGATTGGGAATAAGTTTATATAATTATAAAGATTTATTTATTTATTTTTATATAAAAGTAATAGGTTTATATATTTATAAAAAAAATTATAAAAATGTTTTTTCTGTTTTGTTTTTCAATAAATCTTTGATACACAAATGCATGGACAAGTGGTGTCAAATTTAAAGCTGAATTGGATGCAATAGGGTGAGATGGGCTTCCCATTCATGATTGTCTTAAATCAATAATTCCCACTAACAAAGACTTTGAGTGGGTTGTTCTTCAAGTTCATCGGATAAGGCACGCGTCATAACAAGTTCATGTAATAGGTTAAGGCATGCTTTGTGAAAATGTTCAAGAAAGTGTTTTTCATAGGGCACATATGAAGCACCAGCCCCCTCCATTCTTTCATCAACAACTAAAAGTTGTGGCTCTAGCATTCGTAAAGGAGCACTGACATGTTCTTCGTTAAGTTGGGGACATGCTTCTTTGTAGATAGAAGAATGCCAATCTGAAAAAAAACATGCACTCTTTAAGAAAACTAAGCACTTCAACAGCTTCTTGTAAAGGTATATTACTGGAGTCAGAAACACTGTCATTTGCAGGGCAGGGCTGTTCATGTTCATCAGATGTAACTACTTGCCTGCCAACCTCTGAGAAAAGATCTCCAAAGAGAGCATCATCTTCATGACCACTTGCAGACTCTGCATCATTTACTCCCAGCCCATCCTTGCTAGCAGTTGGCCATGACTTATCCCCCTTGGCCCTTGTTTTTAATCCTTGTGCATGCAGAAAACTTGCAACAGCTATCAGATCCTCTAGCCAGTGACCTGCTTGTGGAAATATAACATTTAGTTGATTTTCCTTGCTGCACTGACCAATTAAGGCAAAATGCTGTGAGCGAAGACTACAGGACAAAGCATAAGTTAAATCTATTATCCCATCTCCTTCTTGATCCCCTTGACTTGTTTGTTTCCAATGAAGTTTTTTACAGTTTTGTGATCTAGTATCCTGAGCAAATCCCAAAATCTTAATAATAACCTCAGGCTTGTAAACCAAAGGAAGCTTCTGAACTGTATTATGTCTCTTATACCTCCACATTCTTCCATCCAAGACATCCAATAGAGTAGCAAGAATAAATGTGCGGATGTTCTAAAAAATGGTATCATCCAAAACCACATCATGAACAAATTGGAAGAAAGTTTCCAATATAAGTGACAGTTGATGATCTAGATTGTTCTCCACATCCACAGGATCACGATTGACCGTTTCAAACTTTAGCTTGAACAAGCCAGGCAAAAGACCAGCCACTTCACTAATATTTATCAGTAACTGGTTACTTGATACATCAAAAGTTGTTGACTTTGTAAGGCTAACAAGAAGTTTCAAAAGATTTGTCATCAATGCTGTCCTTGACTGAACTTTCTCATCTGAACTTTCATCGATCAGTTGAAGAGAATCTATCAATTCCCTACAAAGAACCACCACTCGCAAGATGCACCCAATATGGGTTATTGCATAATGTTGTGCAAGAGATATCAGATCACTGTCATTCTTCCAGAAGGTAGACCCTTCTAGATCTATTGGCTTTTCACCATCTAAGTGGAGTCCTTCATTGCCTAAAACAACAATAGAATTCTCCACCGACTTTCCTCCCTTTATCCACATATGGTCTTTTCCATGATTGCATAAAACAAAAGATATAAAGATTGTCTCAGCAGGCTTGCACAATAAAAATAGCTTCTTAGAAATCCGAGTCTAACCACAAATCTGATAGAAAAGACCATCCAAATAGGAAATCCACAGATAATAAAATATATTCGATGCAAGATAGGTCATCACCTTGGGAAGTACATTCTATGGTCCTCCTTAATTCCTCTGATCCAAGATCAGAAGAATTCAGAGCCAAACACTCCTCAAAATTCTGCACTGGCTTTAAAGCTGATAATGCCATATCTCTAGCCCTTTTATCTACGGCTAGTGTTTCAAGAAGTTGTAATACGGGCTCCTGCCAATGCAAATGAAATGCTTTAAAAAAGAGACAAATATAGAAATACTTTGTTTTGGCAAAATAAATATAAAGACCTTCATAAAGAGAAGTGGAAGCAAACATGATTAGGACTAAAGCCTAGATGCATTCCATCATTGATCTAAGAAAAGGAAAAGCACCTAAAAATATAAGCCAACCAAACCTTTTGTCAATCATGATATGCCAAACTTTTNTTTGAGATTCTTCAACTTTTTCTCATATCATTTGTTAGGCAGTTGAAGCATAAACTTAACAAGATTAATGGCAAAAAAAAATAAAACTAAGAACAAAGCATCAATCACACAATTGACACAATGATTTAAGTGGAAATCCAATTATTATTATTCAAAGGAGAATTACAATACTCAATCATAGGCATACAACCATCCTCTCCTCTCTTCCCACATACATTGTGCTACACTACATTGCTACTTTTCACCTCTATGAGTATGTTGGTATATATAGCATCTATCAAATAGCTAAACGAACTGAGTAAGGACCCTTCTTTCTCTATCCTGTGCTTGTCCAAACCATCCTATCCTCTCTTCCCACACACACTTTGTTACACTACATTGTTACTCTTCACCTCTATGAGTATGCTCATATCAAACAACTAAACTAATTGATTACAATATGATACACCAATTACACAACATGTTCACTGAAAAATACATACATACACATTCTAAATTTAACTAATTTAAATATAAATTTAATTATACATTCTAAATTTAGATGATGTGAATGCTGCCCATAACAAATTACCTTCTAAATTTAACTAATTTAAATATAAATTTAATTATACATTCTAAATTTAGATGATGTGAATGCTGCCCATAACAAATTACCCCATAGGAAATTAGTTAACACGTTTTCAACCAATGGTAACATAAATAAAACACGTTGTTAATATATTCCGTGTATTCGGTGCCATCACATGTTAATTTACAGTTTCAATTCGAATTCTCGCCATGATAAATGAAATCCTTGCAAGGGTAGATGAAGATACTCGATCTATAAAATATAAATGTGCATTTTCCATTCCATGCACGTCAAACCATTAATCATGCTAACTGTCCCCGAAGCCAGAAACGATTTAAAATCCCAACAGTACAACATTTTTTTAGGAAGATCCAACCAGTCCGAGAGTCCAAAACCCTCATTGCTGCATCCTAGTAAAATCCTTAGAAAAATTTTCTATTAGTGGATATCACCTTGAACCACTGACCCTCTGGATTTTCATCCGTGGAGCAACCAGAATCCTCGACACAGATGCAATCCTTTGTCAAAACTGCCGGACTGGAGCTCCCATCTAAGCACAGCAGTTTCCCGCTACTATCCCCAGACGGAGTGGCCGCAATTTGCAGGTTTGAACTGGAGACGACATTCCACAGGGTGTTGTTCGGCGCCGAGCAATTGTTGGTCAAAGTTGGAGCGAGGCCGCTGCCTTGTACTCCTATGCAGGCAGAAGATCCAAGAAGGCCGATGGGACCTTCATCCCCGTTGTAGCTCCATCTACTGCCAATACAGCTGCAGGAACCCAGAGCAATTTTGTTATCTGTGGTAGATTCAAGACACAGCCCAGTTGCAGGATGGTAGATTATTTGATACAAGGGGTCCGATGAGAAGTAAGGATCTGGAATATACAATATAAATCACAATAGTGAGAAAGTTATGGTGCAAAGAGGCAATATAATAAAAAAGAACAAAAAAATAACTGTTGGAGGCACCCTGCGGAATCATGAAAGAAAACCAGGAAAACCAATCCATGTCCTTATATTACCTTGAATCGGTTGCTGTATCGCCTTAAGCCGTGCGATAAAGCCCGGGTTCCTGAGCCCGTTCCAGTTTTCGTTCAACACACTGTAAGTCTCAACTTTTCCAGCCATCCCCTCGCGCAAGTAATAGTTCCCTTGGAGAGTCCAGAGAGCCCAGTCGAAGTCTCCCTCGGCAGCAAAGGCGAGGAAACAATTAATATATCTGTTATCATTTTCATTTATTCCTCTTTGATCGATACCGAACTCGCTGATAAACAGAGGCGCCGCCGAGGTCCCATTAACTGAATCCACTAAGAAGCCAGCGCGATGTTTCACCGAAGACGTGATACTGCCGCAGAGCCGATTGGGCAGGCCCCCCTTCCACTTGACTCCGAAAGCATACCAGTGGAGTTCGTAGACTATCTTGTTCTTGAAGGGCAACGAGACCGGATTGGACCTCAAGAAGCTCAGATCGGTGTCGTAGCTCAATCCAGAGAGGATGACGAGCACGTTGGGATTGGCCGCATGGACAGCCGAGGCTCCTTGCTGCACGTATTTGAACCAGTCGGTGGGGTTGGCCCTCGGACCTCGGAGTTCGTTGCGCAGCGACATGGCTACGACATTGGGGTAGTCCTTGAAATTGGAGGCCATGGTTTTAAGCCCTTGAATCCATGCCTCCGGATCGAAGTACTGGTCTCCGAAGAAACCGTTGCCGTCAGTGAGAGCGCAGCACCACTGCGGTTTGCTTACGTGGTTATCCAGTATGACCATGACGCCGGCATTCCGGAGAGCGGTGACGACATGCTGGTAGGCTTCGATATGAGAGAGCCTCAGGAGGCCCGGGTTGTGCGTGGCTACCCCGGCTGCTGCGGAGCTCAGGTTAAGGGAGGCGAAGGTCTGGGCAACGGTGAGATTAGAGAGGGTCGGATCGGTGACCATGAAAATAGCCCATGTGAGGCGCACGCAGTTGAAGCCCAGAGAGCTGATGGTGTTGGCGATATATGGCAGAGGTTGGGTGCTGAGGCCCTCCGGCAGCACGGCGTCCAGGTGACCCGCCCAGTTCACACACGCCAGCTTCACTCGCCTACCGGTTGTTTCGTCCACGATCCATCGTGAACGAACTTGCAGGGGAAGCGAGTACGTAAACCCACAGAGCAGAAACGCCACCAACAGAATGACGAATCTACTCATCGCAAAGGCACCACCCATTGCAATGCTTTGTTTTCTATCGTCTGAGTATCCAATGTGTTTCTCTGTATTTATAGCTTACAGATAACCTCACACAAGACTTCTATTCAATCACAAAACTTTGGAAACCGCCCTTTCTGGTTACCATTCCGGTTTAGGTTTAAGTTACGCAAAAAAATCTACGGGAATTGAAGTTTCACTCATGTGATACTTTGGAAGTTCCGC
>SNQJ01S0008813.1:169262-193038 GCA_010110895.2 Picea sitchensis | reverse complement strand
CCACATGAAATTTTCACAGGCCAAGGTGTGGGGAAATCAATCTATGGTTAAAATTGCTCCATGTTCAAGTTCAAGGCGAGACTTTCGCTCGCATGCATATACCTGGCAGTTAACAATAACTACAGGCAGCCCATCTATGTTATCCATCACAGCGCACCGCCGGCCGGTATTCATATTTTTTAATTTTTTTATTTTATAATTAGATTTTTGGACCCCGATGGTTCAGTTCATCATCACTGTACGTTTGTTCTATTTCTCTTTGAATTTAATAATTTAATAAATAATCCTTCAAACTTCCACCTCCAAATTTTAAGGCTCTTTGAAATCTAATAAATAATTTTTCAACTTCCACTTCCAAATTATAAAAGATGTCTTACACCCATAAACATAAATGTTGGTAATTTTGTCACATTCTTACATTAAACTAAATGTGAAATTTTTAAAAATTTCTTATTTTTCACATTTTTGTTTTTTTCAATAGGGCTTTAAAAATATTTATAATTCATTTTTTGTAGTTCAATTTTAATAAGGCTTTTAAAATATTTGCAGTAGTCTTGGTAAGGTTCTGTGAAGGGTGAATCTGTGAAGCTAGAAGTTTTATTTTTGTTTCTTTTTTATCGTTTTACTTTGCATACTGATTTAAATTAAGAGGATCGTGCTTCCTTAATTTTGTATTATTGATAATTTTGTATATAATACATTGTTCAATCACATTGTTTAATCACTGTAATTGCTTATAGGCGTTTATCAGCCACAACTTAAGTGGTTGTGCTAGTTTATAGTTCAATATGAAGGAGATGTGTAATTCATTTAGTGTTCAACAACATAGAATTGACAAGTGGTATTTAAACAAAATATTAGTAACAAAAAATATTTCAATGTCTGTTATAAACAAAATATTTCAATATCCACCTTAATTAAAATAATTTTATATAACTTAAAAAAATTATTATTTCTAGTTAATAGATACTTTTTCAATCAATGTTTAATATAATACATGTGACATTGTAAAAAATATTAATAAAAACAAGTATTTGAATGTCCACAATATATATAAAGCAAATGAAAGTCAAAAAATTCTTATTGTACACTTTTAAGTCAATTTGTTAATTGTTTGACAAAATGTGTGAACTAGAAGGTAAACTATGAGAAAAAGGTTATCTTATTTGTTAGAGCTGTTAAGTATGTTAATTTTCTTAATGTTTGAGTATCCTAACAAAGGATAATACTATTAGTGATGACTTCGTGCCATTTGTGTTAGTGGAAGTGATATGGTCTAAAGATAGATGTTATAGCATTTGGTGAAGTTAAAAGAGAGTATGAGGAAGATGTGTAAGAGATGTATAACCTTTTCAACTTTTAATATGGAGCAAACTTAGATGTATATTTCTTTTCGTGTTCAACATAATGTGGTGTACATGCATATATATTTATATATCTTAAAAACCAGTATAAATCTATCTTAACTCCAATTAATATATTTAGAAGAATCAAATTTATTAAGAACAAATATTTCCTCAAATTTTACACTCAAAATTTTTTTAAATGGATAAGAATTACTAACTAGTAAAAAGAATCAAAATCCCGTTTTTAACTGCAGATTCGTGATTTGGTCCTTGGATTGAGAAAAAGCTTTATCTCATTGAAATTGAATCGCTAATATTAAATGATGCCCGAGATTATCCGATTTCTGAAAGCTATATATACGGATGGGAGCAGTTCTGATTTCGATATAGACAAGGAGAAATTAGGATGCGATGAGGCCATACGGAATCTTGCTGGTGGCGTTTCTGCTATGTGAGGTCACGGTCTCGATTCCCCTGCAAGTCCGTTCAAGATGGATCGTGGACCAAACAACCGGGAGGCGAGTGAAGTTTGCCTGCCTGAACTGGGTGGGTCACCTGCAGCCCGTGCTGCCGGAGGGCCTAAGCACCCAACCTCTGCCACACATCGCCAACACTATCAGTTCTCTGGGATTCAACTGCGTGCGCCTCACGTGGGCCATTTTCATGGTCACTGATCCGGCCCTTTCTAATCTCACCGTTGCTCAGACCTTTGCCTCCCTCAACCTGAGCGCCGCAGCAACCGGAGTGGCCACGCACAACCCAGGTCTCCTGGGGCTCTCTCACATCGAAGCATACCAGCACGTGGTCACGGCTCTGGGCAAAGCCGGCGTCATGGTCATACTGGACAATCACGTGAGCAAACCGCAGTGGTGCTGCGCTCTCACCGATGGCAACGGTTTCTTTGGCGACAAGTACTTCAATCCCAAACTCTGGATTCAAGGGCTTAAAACCATGGCCTCCCATTTTAAGGACTACCCCAATGTCGTAGCCATGTCGCTGCGCAACGAGCTTCGAGGGCCGAGGGCTCAACCCGCCCGCTGGTACAAATACATGCAGCGCGGAGCCCGGACTGTCCATGCGGCCAATCCCAACGTCCTCGTTATCCTCTCCGGTCTGCACTACGACACCGATCTGAGCTTCCTGGGGTCCAAACCGGTCTCGTTGCCCTTCAAGGATAAGATAGTCTACGAGCTCCACTGGTATGCTTTCGGAGTCGAGTGGGAAGGGGGGCTGCCCAACCAGCTCTGCGGCAGCATCACGGCATCGGTGAAAGACCGCGCAGCCTTTTTGGTGGAGACGGTTAACGGGACCTCGGCGCCTCTGTTTATCAGCGAGTTCGGGATTGATCAGAGAGGAGTTAACGATAATGATAACAGATATATTAACTGTTTTCTTGCCTTTGCTGCCGAGGGAGACTTCGACTGGGCGCTGTGGACTCTCCAAGCGAGCTATTATATACGAGATGGGGTGCCCGGAAACATCGAGACTTACAGTGTGTTGAACGAGGACTGGAATGGGCTCAGGAATCCGGATTTTATAGCAAAGCTTAAGACGATACAGCAACCAATTCAAGGTAATATGAAATCGTGACGAGGACATGCATTGATTTTCCCTACATGCACTCCCTCCAATGGTTTTTTTATTATTATTGATTGTATTTGATATCTGCCTAATTTTCTAAGTACTGTGATTTTTACTGTATATTGCAGATCCTTACTTCTCATCCGACCCCTTGTATCAAATAATCTACCATCCTGCAACTGGGCTGTGTCTTGAATCTACCACAGATAACAAAATTGCTCTGGGTTCCTGCAGCGGTATTGGCAGTAGATGGAGCTACAACGGGGCTGAAGGTCCCATCGGCCTTCTTGGATCTTCTGCCTGCATAGGAGTACAAGGCAACGGCCTCGCTCCAACTTTGACCAACAATTGCTCGGCGCCTAACAACACCCTGTGGAATGTCGTCTCCAGTTCAAACCTGCAAATTGCGGCCACTCCGTCTGGGGATAGTAGCGGAAAACTGCTGTGCTTAGATGGGAGCTCCAGTTCGGCAGTTTTGACAAATGATTGCATCTGTGTCACTGATTCTGATTGTTCCACGGATGATTATCCAGAGAACCAGTGGTTCAAGGTGATAACCACTAACAGAAAAGTTTAGTAAGGATATTATAGCACAGGATAATCCTCTATTTTTGTAGTTTAAAGTTTTGCATTCTCAATTGTTCAGGGATTCGGCGACATTGGTCAATTAAAAAATGTTTTCTATTTTATTCCTTTTTACTTTCATTCAATAAAATAAAGATGGTAAATTTTTTTATTTTTTTTTTTTTTACTTTCATCCAATATTGTAAATTGATGAGGCCCTGTCAGGTTCCTGGCCAGGTATTAGACTTTGGAATCTCATTCGAGCGAGTAAACAACTCACTTATCTATTTGAAATAACTCATGTTTAAGTTTTGGTATTTTTGTAGTTATATTTTTTATTTAATTTTGTTTGAAATCCTAAAAGATATTTACACTTGAAAATGAAAATGAGATGTACAGATAGCTGAGGAGGAAGTTGAAGTAGTGCCTATTAATAATTCAAACGTGGCAATTATATGGTGCTACAGTAATTTCTTAATATGATTAGGTAAATGTTAAAAAGTAAACAGGTTAAYAGATGCATTCAAAAATACAAGAAAGTTATGAAGAGTAAATCACATTCATTGATTTGGGAGGACGACTAAGAATATGCCAGCATCTTCAATTGTTAGCCATCAGATTAGAATTTTAGATTAAAAGGTCATTAATCGTGCCCATTGCCAATAGATATACACCTTTCGACGTAATAAAAAATTATTGAATCTATAAATTTAATTGGTTAAATTTATATAATCTAAATCCTTTATTAATTTTTCAACAAACTCATCCATTTATAAATTCAAAAATATAATTTAAACCACACAAAATTGAAATTTCATTCAAATTTATATCGCTCAATTTAAATAAATAAATAAAACAAAACTTAAAATATTTAAATAACACCAATTTAAATAAATATATACAGATAATAAACTATTTTCAATATATCATTACAGTTTTTTTTACCATAAACGGTAACCGAATTTTAACTTGTATACACAAACAATGCACTCTTTTCAATATATCATTATATGACACAAACAATGCACCCTTTTCCATATATCATTATATGAAAGTATTCTTTCATTATAATTTTAAATTAAATTAATAAAATATTATTAATAATTATTTAAATTAAATTAATAAAATATTATTAATAATATGAAATGAGTAAAAATATTATAATAAAAGATCTAACTTAATCAAATAAATTATTGATAGTAAAAATATAATAATAATTAAATAAATTATTGAAACATGATTAAATTAATATAATTTTTTTAATTGTTTTTAGTTAATTCAAAATATTAAGTAGGAGTTGTATGTTATTATGCTAAATTCATTTTAATTTAAAATATTTTAATGAGATTTATATCATAATTTTTTTTAAATTAATTTTATGCTTAAAAAATTCTTAATAAAATTTAAATTAAAATATATTTAATTTGATAATAGTTAGGAGTTGTATGTTTTTTGTTTTTTTTAATTGGAGAAAATTGTATTTATAAAAAAAAACATGACCGCTCATGACAATCGCAGGTGTTGGTTAGGAAGAAAGTCAGATAGAATATATCTTTTGATTACAATAATAGTATTGATATTCCTAATAATCTTTCAAGTGATATTATTTTCAAAACTTAGTCATTCAAAAATAGTGCTCTTGCACCTTACAGAGGTTTACAAAAATCGGATTGCTACATTATTTTTCTTTTTTAATGAGATCTTCGTGAGCGAGAGGTCGGTGGGTGGAGGTGAAGTTGTCGTCCACCAACTCGTCCTCAATGTGCGTCTGAGCTTGTTGTGGGGCATTCTTGTGAGCCATGGAGAGTGACAGGGTGTTGGGATCAAAGTCTAAAGGGGCTTGAGGCTCCGCCAAATTATTGTCAATCAAGCTTTCCAAAGATCTCCCTTGTGTCTAGGAGATGGTAGAATGGAGACTAAATTCGACACAAACTTTTAAAGAGTGGACAATGAAAATTGGAAATGGAAATGAAGTAGACATGAGCACAACTGGAAGGAAGAGGATTCATGTGTACATGACCAAAGAAACGACCCAATTGAAATTCTGGATGTCGAGGGAGGAAAGAAGGCTAAGTGCTCCTTCTCCAAGCCAATTCTCCTTCCTCGCGAAATTACACTGCTTACCAATTAACCTGCACCATTCTGAGCTTACCTTCGGCTAGAATAGTAGTTGTAGTGGCAAAATTGTTTCTCCACCTGAATCCATGAGTCCCGAAATTACAATTTCCCACAAAGTTAAATAGACCTGGAGACGTGAATTTCGCCCTGAAGAATGAGGCTTTTGGATACTGGGCAGTGTTAGCAAACTCCCTCTTTTAATAGGACCTCGAATGGCAGGGGTGCATGAATGTAGACAGTTGCAAATCCTCCCATGGATCAGAGGTCCTTCAGGGGCTATGGTGGTCTGTACCTTCTGAGACTCCACACTTACAATCATGATTACAGCCTTTTCATTCGTCCTCAAATCCATCGATGCCTGAGCTGGCCTAATGTTGCGAAGTACGAGTTGTCGAGGAGTCCCACGAGGGAAATTCATGGAGTGACCACCCATCACCATGGACGGGACCAATGCTAAGCGCGACCTGCAAAATCCCATGAGCCAGGAGATAGTGGAAGTATTGCCAAGCTCGTTTATAGCCACTCCTTATTTGCATGAACACTCCATTTGTCTTCTGGTGATTATCCTAGGGTCAGGTGGATCGATTCTGACGTGGGGAATTTTCATTAGGGAGGGGCTACGAAAAGGACCCGCTCCTGAACTTTCAAAAATCCAGGGGCCACTATGATTGCCTAGTTAGCCATTTTGTCGGATTCCCTGTTGTTTTCATGCAAAATGTGGAAGGAATTTGCTTGAGTGGAGGAAAGAAGTGCTTTTGATTGATCTGTGATTCTCTGGAGCTTAGAGTTCTTTGGAGTGGTTCCCATGAAAAAGTAGTGGATGATATTTTTTGAGTCACCTAGGATTGTGATACATTTCATCTTTTGTGCATGTGCTAACAAAATTCTTTGATAAATTGCATATGCTTCAACCATATTGTTGGAATTTTTGCCTAGATTCCAAGAGAAGTCTAACAAATGAGCATCCACCCCTCCCGCACCTGCTTCCCCTTAGGAGGAGTTGTATATTATTACAGTAAATTCATTTTAATTTAAATTATTTTAATTAGATTTATATTTTAATTATTTTTTAAATTCATTTTATACTTAAGAATTTTTTAATAAAGCTTGAATTAAAATATATGTACTTTGATATCAATTATAACAATGATTTGAAATATTTTTAAATGTATTAAGAAAAGTAAAAATAATTATATAAATAAAAAATAAAATGTAAAAAGAAATACCAATATTAATGATATTGATAAGACCTATTAGATTAACATACATTAATTTGTTTGTATTTATAAATTTAAATAAATTATTTTGATATATTAATTTGTTTTTTTTAATTGATTGTTTTGATTTATCATTTTTTTTTCTAAATGGGGTGTGAACTCGTTTGCATGAAAAAGTGGTGGATGTGGAGGTGGTGGATCTTCACTCCAAGCCACAGGTGGCCGACTCACACGCAACCATTGATGGGAGGTTTGTACTTCACTGGGAGTGTAGGGTAATTGCAATTAATGGCGAGGATGAGGAGGATTGTCGGACGTATGAAAAATCGCACAAGGTCTATACTTCAACAACTAAAGGGTCAGTCATTGTAGTTAATGGAGAAGATATATGGGACTCTCACAGATGACGGGAATTCAAGTTTTAAGGCAGCTCAACAATCAAAGGAGAGGCATGGTTGTTGTTTGTTTTTGTGTGGCTCTATGAGCTCAATTGGACGTGTTTTGATTTTATCAGGACCCTGTCTAGCTCTTCTACTTCTCTGGTTTGTATCCTTATGGCTCCACGTGGTCACAAGCCTCATTCCTCTTTTGTTGGTCCGTCATGAGCCACCAAGGATGTTGTTGCTACTGCAAACTTTTACCATGATTTTGTGCATGAGGATGGCCATGCAACAATGTTAGCGCTAGAGGTTGGGGTCAAGTTGGTCAGGAAGTTTAAGGATGATGAGGAAATTGAACAGTAGGTGGGTGGCTTAATCTTAGATCTAGATTGTACCAGAACTCGGAACTCGAAGTTTTTCATAACTATGGAGCTTTATTGGCATACCAAAACCATGGTGGCTCTAGGAATACTGCCCAAGGATGAAGAATTTTTTCATTTGAAGCACAAAATGGAGACTCTTGAGGAGCATAATGCATATCTTTTGTCAGTGATGACTTGGATAGTTTAGCATCATGGTGGCACCTTCCATCCTCCTACTGCAACTCGGCCATGGGAAAATTCCTCGACTGTAGCTGCTCTCTTGGGGGTCACGGCCCCATGTTTCTCTCAGGTTCCTCATGCCAAGGATTGGCATGCTTCACAGTTTTTCAGTTTACTTTTATATCATGTTTTTTATATCATAGGAAGTCCTTGTAGTCCTTTAAGACATAGTTGGTCACACAAACTTCAAATTTTTAGACAAGTTATGCTTATTACAGTCTGGTTTCTCCTCTGGGGTAGGCAAATTATTCAACTCTTTTTTTATTACACAAGACTGTCATGTTTTTTCTAGAAACTAGCACAATTCAGGCATCATTCATATTAATATAGTTTTTTTCTTATTTTTAAAAAATATATATTATTTTTATTATTATGAATAAATTGAAAATATTGAAAATATCGCCAACCCTAATTATTGTTAAAATATGAAAGATTGTGCTCATTTTACCATTGACAATACCCTTGTCACCCAACCATAGGCCGAAGCCACCCTCCGAGCACCTTGACCTTGATAGAGAAGAATACTGGTAGCAATCAATAGCCAAGCAAGGCTAATGCACCAAGCAAGAATAGAAACCAAAGATGATAAGATAGTCCCACCCAGAAACTGGTGCAACACCTTCCCCAGAAACTTGCGCACAAAACTACCAACTGCAGTGCGCACAACTGACTCTCTGCAATTCTGAGAATGTGTTAAATGAGAGACTGGTGCCCTGTATTTATAGTGGTTCTAGCAGACTTACTGGGGCCGACTTATCCTTCTGGGTACTAATTAATTCATATTGATTATATTTCTGCAACCGACATCTCGTCTAGGGTTTCCTTTACTTCTTTGCTTCCTTCCGTAATATTCTAATCTCGTCATAGGTCACAATAGAGGTTCATACCTCCTGAAGCTACCATAATATTAACACTCCCTCCTAGATAGGGAGGTATGGTCTTGAGCACAACAAACCATTCAACTGGTAGCATCACAAGCACAGTCATTATTATCCAACTGGATAATCTCCATGACAACTGGTACAATATCAATTGATAGAACACAATTGTGCTTTATCCAAGGTAGTACACAACTACTCAAATAGTGATACATAGTAATAAATAGTGGAACAAATCCACCACAGTAGTATACATCTACTTTCAAACAATATTCATAACAATCATCTGATATCAATCTGTACAGAAACAATGTTATGATATAAACTGAATCATCTGGGCCAATCTTTCACTCACATCTGTGAGATCTGAAAGAATATATGCCCTCAGAGTAGAACAATGAGATATATGGACTATTTTTCTCAAGCAAGGAAGAATAATTGTCATGTCTTCTGAACCTGGACCATTCCCCACCCTAGGCCATTCTTCCTACACTAATCAAAGTGCACCCTGGAGAGAATGTATAAACCCTAAGGAATGCATGTCCCTAATTGTTGAGCCTGGACCATTCCCCACCCTGGGCCATTCTTCCTACACTAATCAAAGTGCACCCTGGAGAGAATGTATAAACCCTAAGGAATGATTGTTCGGACCATTTCCTCTGTTAACCACAAGAGGAAAAGATTGTCCTGCATCAACCTCCAAAACAGACCATTCCTCATGTTAACCACAATGAGAAATCGTTGTCCAGCGAAGCGGACCAGTCTTCTTGAGTAACCCTCAAGAAGAGAGACTGCCCTAGACCACTCCCCATGTTAACCACAATGGGAAGTCATTGTCTATGATACATCAGCAATCTGGACCATTTCCCATGTTAACCACAATGGGAAATCGTTGTCCGTCAGAAATCTCAATCCACTTTCCGAACAAGAAAGAATCTGTCCAAGTTGGACTATTTTTCAATCACAAAGATAAATGTTTCAATAATATTTTTAGTGCTCCCTCCTAACCTAGAAAGTCTTCCCTTTCAGCTAAGGGAGTTATTTCCATGATCCCCATCTTCTCTCGGAAATATGCAAACTTTATTCTGGATAGAGGTTTTGTCAGAATGTCTGTTGTCTACTCGTCAGTGGGGATATATTAGAGCTTTACCTCTTCTTCCTGGACTTTATCTCGAATAAAGTAGTATTTGATCCCAATGTGTTTCGACCTTTCATGAAACATGGGATGTTCTGATAATCTTATACAACTCTGATTATCACAATATATTATGGTCGATTCTTCAATCTGATCAAATAAATCAGAGATTAACTTCCTTAACCATATTGCTTCTATGCATGCTTCACATGCTGCCATATACTCTTCTTCTGTTATACTGAGTGCGGCAGACTTTTGTTTCCTGCTGCCCCACGATATCATAGCAGAGCCCAAGTTGAAACGCATACCTGAAGTTCTCTTTATGTCTTCTGCACTTCCTGCCCAATCAGAGTCTGTGAATCCATGAAGTTGTATATCGCTGGATGCAGTATATCTCAAACCATAGTTTATTGTCCCATGAATATATCTTAATACATGCTTTGCAGCTATCCAATGCTCATGTCTTGGTTCAACCTGGAACTGGCTTAGTGTATTCACGGCAAAGCAAATGTCTGGTCGAGTATTTGCCAAATACATCAATGACCCAATTAGTTGTCGATATAGATATGGATCTATTAGATCAGAATCTGGAACTTCACTTTTCTTATATCCACACTCATAGGAGTGTCCATGGACTTACAATCCATCATTCCAAATTTCTGAAGGATCTTTATTCTGTACTTTCCTTGTCCAAGGAATACTTCACCAAGCTTCTGCCATACTTCTAGTCCCAAGTAATAATGCATGAGACCTAGATCTTTCATATCAAATTCAAAAGATAATTCCTTCTTGGACTGGATAATGAGAAACTCTTCACCTGTTATGAATAGATTGTCAACATATTATAGTAGAATCACAGGTGCATTGTCCACGACTTTGTAATAAAGGTTTGCATTAAGTCCACGTACTTTGTAATAAAGGTTTGGATCTGCATGACTTTGGAGAAACCAAGTCTCATTAGGATAGCTATCCATTATGTATATACCAAGCCCTTGGAGCTTAGTTGAGTCCATAGTAGAGATTTCTTCATTCTACAAACATGAGTGTCTCTATAATTTACTTCAAACCCTTGAGGTTGTCCAATATATACTTCTTCTTCAATAGCTCCATTGAGGAAGAGGTTTCTACATCCATTCAGGATAAAGTTCCAACCCATGGAAGTGGCAAGAGATATGATAGCTATGATGGAAGTGTATCTAGCCACCGAAGCAAACATTTTGTCATAATCTTCTCCCTCCTTCGGGAGAACCCTCTAGCTGCACTTAATCTTGCTCCTATTTTATTCACGCTTCCATCTCACGATGTTTGATCTTGTACACCCATTTTGAAGTTACCACCTGCATTTTTCTTTAGGTCTTGAAAATGATTTCCATACCTCATTTTTCATAATGGATTGATGCTCTTCCTCATAGCTTATTTCCATTGTCCCTTTTGGACCGCTTCTTCAAATGTAGTAGGTTCTTCATCTAGAAGCTTCACCATGTATGCTACATAACATTTGAGAATTTTTTAGGCCTCTTACTCTTTCTCAATGTTCCTTCCGGAACCTTGATTCTTATGCATATTGTAAGATAGCTTCAAGCTAAGATGGTATTTTTTTGGTCTTAGGTACAATATCTGAATCAACGTTCTCACATATCTCCAAAGGATGACGTAGTTCATTTTCGGCCATTTCGCTCGTATTTCTTCGCTAAGTTCTTCAATCTCTTCTTCTTCTTTAGTTTCTTCTATGGATTTCTTTGAAGGCTATTTTCATTGAATGCCACGCCTCACAGACTTCGATCTTTTTCTTGTGTTGTTCTGGAATATATATTCTATAATCTTTGGATGAATCACTGTATCCCACGAATATCCCTTTCTTTCCTGAAGGTTCTAGTTTATTCCTCTTGTCCTTGGGAATGTGAGAGTAAACAAGACATCCAAATATTCTTAGATTTTCCACATTAGTTTTCTTACCTGAGAAGGCTTCTTCTGGTGTCATGTCCTTCAATATCTGATGAGGACTTTTGTTATGCACATATATTGTTGTCATTGTTGCTTCTCCCCATAAGAACATGGATAGACCTTGATCATTTAGTAAGGCTTTTACGGTTTCTTCAATGGATATGTTCTTTCTTTCTGCTACACCATTTTGTTGAGGATTATGAGGAACAATTAGCTCCCTCCTAATCCTTGTCGATTTGTAGAATGCAACGAATTCCTTTGATGTGTAGTCTCCACCATTATCGGTTCTTAGCATCTTGATCTTCTTATTAGTCAGGTTTTCTATTTCTGCTTTGAACTCTTGAAACTTGTTGAATACTTCGTCTTTTGTCTTTAGTACATATAGCCAAGTCTTTCTTGAATTGTCATCTATGAAGATTACATAGTAGGAAGATCCTCCTAGAGATTTTACTGGCATCGAATCGCAAACATTTGAGTGTATCAGATCTAGAATCTCCTTAGATCTATTGTTGCTGCTTGGGAATAGTTTCTTGATATTCTTCCCAAGAGCACATCCTTTGCATATTCCTTCATGTGTAGACTGCAACTCTAGTATTCCCTCAACCATCCTTTTGAGAAAGGGTAATGCTTGATAGTTAATGTGAGCATACCTTTTGTGCCAAAGCTCATTGGGGTTGACTTCATTGTGTACAAGATCTTCTTCATTTTTTTCTAGTAGTCTATACAAATTTCCTTCACGACTTCCAATAACCCTAGCATTCTCTATGTTGGAGTCTTTATGCCATGATAACACCTTTACATCCACAAAATATATTATGTTTCCCTTGTCTTATAGGCAAGATATCGATACAAGATTCTTTTCTAAACCAGGTACATATAAAACATTGCTTAGGTGAACATAGTTACATGTTTTCATTTTGATGGAGGCTTGTCCAAATCCTTCTACGGGGTAAGTGATTTTGTCTCCAAGCTCTACCTTGTATGAGGTCTTCTTCTCATTTAGATTTGAGAGTCTGGCTTGATCTCCCGTCATGTGCCTAGAAGCTCCACTATTGATTATCCACATGTCATCTTCAACCGTTCCAGTAAGTGCTGAGTAGTGTAAAAGAATGATCATTTCACTCATGTCTTCGGTTGACTGGTAATTGGTCATGCCTTGATCCAAAACTTCAACTTCGTCGTTTCTATCTTCTGAGAGAGCCAAAAGGTGCACTGAGTTAGGGCACATCTGCATATATTCTTTTTGAGAAAGATGCTCCATCATAAGGTGTCGGATATGAGATTAGGGTTTCTGCAACTGCTTCTACTAGTAACCCTAGTAGTAGTGTCTTTGGAAGTTGCTTCTGCTAGTAACCTTAGCGGTAGTTCCTCAGCGAGCTCAATATCCTAGCAGCTATGCTTCCTTCCAACATTTAGACTGAATGAAGGAGGTGTGGGCCCATAACCTGTTAGAATATGAAAGATTGTGCTCATTTTACAATTGACAATACCCTTGTCACCCAACCATAGGCTGAAGCCACCCTCCGAGCACCTTGACCTTGACAGAGAAGAATACTTGTAGAAATCAATAGCCAAGCAAGGCTAATGCACCAAGCAAGAATAGAAACCAAATATATCAGATAGTCCCACCCAGAAACTGGCGCAACACCTTCCCCAGAAACTTGCGCACAAAACTGCCAACTGTAGTGTGCACAACTGGCTCTCTGCAATTCTGAGAATGTGTCAAATGAGAGACTGGCGCCTTGTATTTATAGTGGTTCTGGCAGACTTACTAGGGCCGACTTCTCCTTCTGGGTACTAATTAATTCGTATTAATTATATTTCTACAGTCGACATCTCGTCTAGGGTTTCCTTTACTTCTTTGCTTCCTTCCGGAATATTCTAATCTTGTTATAGGTCACAATAGAGATTCATACCTCCCGAAGCTACCATAATATTAACAATTACTAGGTATAACCTGGTGAGGACATTGAGTGAGGCCCAACAATATCAACAATTTAGTTGTTCGGGGCTTGGCCCTGAGACCTCTTACATTATAACCATAGCACTAATCCACTCGAGCTAACCCATCGAGCTAAAGTGTAATGAAGTTATGTGGATTATTAAAAATGATATTTTCTTAAGAACATGAAGAAGGAAATCAAGGAGAGTTATGGGTTTCTCTAGATCTACTAAAGGTCTTGGTGGTGAATCCTATCTTCATCTCACAAGAAGAAGTATTTGTGAGAGGTTGTGAAGAGGACCAAATTTCACTTATCTAAATTATTTAATCCTTGGGTTTGGGCACTTTATCAAATAAAACTTGTCCCATTAGGGAGGACGATGATAGAATCATCACTAGGTTTCATAGTCTTCATGATTTCAAGTAAATTATTTTATTGTCTTATTCAAAATGAAACAATGAGAATGATGAATAGATATGGGTATCCCAAGAAATCGTTAAAAAAGGTGGGATAATGGCCCTGGGTTTGGGATTTTCACCATATAAGGCTCTCTCCTCAAGACATGCATTTTGAACTAGAAGTCTCTAAATGGAAGCTAGTTATTAAGGACCACTCTCCTCAAGATTGAGGAACACCAATGTCCAATTTTGGTAGCTAATATCCATATGATAAGTATCCGTTAGACCAAGAGATTACTATCATGGACTTTTCTAGTAAGATTTCTCTTAAAAACCTTATTCTATGTAATTCTCTTGATTGGGTATTTCAAAAAAAATTAATAAAGGAACTAATAGGAGGTGACCTGGGGGCAAAACATCATGACAGGAGGAAGCAATCTATCATGAGTTTAAGATCAAAAAGGAAGAATAGAAGTTGTGTTATGCTACAAAAACAAAATATGAATTTAGTCATGGGAGAGGATATGGTGGTCAACTAGATAGGTTTTTACCTAAGACAACCTTAATTGGGAGATTTCATGGAAGAACAATCTCAAACGAAACCCTTTCTATATGGGTAAAAATTGTATGGAAGCAATAATTAGGGTATGCTCCAGTCTTTCACATTTTGGCCAAGGGGTGGATAACTTTTTATCTTAGAAATGGAAGGGATATGGACTTAATAGGGAAATGCCATCAATAATGGGATAGTGTTATCATATCCCTGAAGAAGTGGTATGCATATTTTGATCCATTGAGAGGAGTATTGAAAGTGGTTTCGATCTAGGTCAAAACCCATTAACTTCCCTTTCAATTATGGAAATAAAGGTGCTTGTAGGCTATAGGAAAGCATATGGGTAGGTTACTTGACATAGATGAAAAAAAACCTAAACAAGGATGATATCTCAATTGTCAAGATCTATGTGGATTTAAACTTAAGTGATGGTCTAGTACTTCACACTGTGGACATAGTAAGTAAGAGATGAATTTATCAACAACAGATAGATTTTGTCCAAATCTTGTTCATGTATACCATATGCAAGGAATATGGTCACTTAAAAAGGAAATCCCCACGAAAAGATATTAATGGTGGGGATCTTCTAGAGGACATTAGGAAGGAACCTTTTTAGGAAAAAGAGCATTGAAGAAATCAGTATTCCTTCAATGACATAAGGGAAAGGGCAGTTGGTCAAAGAGGTAGTTGATGAGAACTCATCTCAAGTTATAACTAATTAAAAATTCTACTAAATACATTCTATTGGGGAGAAGACATGTAACTTCAAATAAATGTGAGGAGGAACCCTTTGTTTCTAGAATTCTTCTAAAAAATAAAGGAAAAAAAGTACCTTCACCAAAGAAACAAAAAAGTGTATAATGCACTGAGGGATTGGGGGAAAAGGAGTCAAGATCCTAACCCAAACTAGAAATCAAAGGAACTCAAAGATGTAAGAGCCAAAATGGTATAGGGATAGAAATGGACCATTATGATATCAAAATATCAAAATTCTAAGGCTCTAAGAGAGGTGATAGTCTTGTTTTTAAAGCAGGGGCATAATAGGGACTAACATGACTATTAACTCCTCGAATGGGGAATGTGTGCCAATTATTAAAAAAATACCATCTTAGGTCTAGTTAGAAGTTCAAATGGATCTCAAGTTATGATTGAAGAGTGTCTAGACACTAGCCCTATGCAATCCACATCCCATTCAGGATAAGGTAGAAGGTCATTCTTGTTGAAATAGTGTAACTTTGAAGAATATTCTAATTATATTTGAGTTATTATTTTATAGATCAAATCCCCTTTTGTGGATTGATCAATTTGGGTCTTGTATAAGATCAAATCCTCTTTTGTGGATTGATCAATTTGGGTCTTGTATAAGATCAAATCCCCTTTTGTGGATTGGTCAAATTGTATTTGTATAGTGGTATTTGTAAAGTCGGCCCCTAGTAATTATAAAGTGGTTTTATCCAATTCTAGGAGAAGTCGGCTCAACCAAGTGAAAAAACACAACCCTAGCATCATGTCACACTTGTATTTATATGTGAGTTTGGTGTCTCATTTACACTCACTCACTCACTCATCTAGTGTGCATATATTCAAGGCAGTTGCAGTTGCAGGAGGAAGGAGAAGAGAGGCGCATGCTCAATCTTGGTCTATCTTTGGTGTTTTGGTCTTAGTCTTGGGATTGTATTTGCAATCTATTATTGAGGAATTTTATGTTGGGTTTTCTCCCCCGTGAGGGTTTCCCAAGATAAAATGTTGCGTACCTTATGACTGTGTTTCTTTCGGTGGTCGTCTTTATACTGTTGTTTTGGAAATGCATTGAATGCTCGTGTAATTTGGAAATAAATTAATAACAGCATTAAAAAATTAACATGGTATCAGAGCTTGACTAAATAGAACATCTTTCACTAGGTATCTAGAAGTCATTGTTGTTGTACAAGAAAATTAGGGGTTTTTAATGAAGAGGAATTTTTGACCAAAAATCACCTTGGGAAGTGTGCCCTACCATAGCGCATCTTTTGGCAGCTTGAGCAAACTTTTTCAATGGCTAGATTCTCCAAAAATTCAAACCCTAGTTTTGACTAGTACCAGAAAACTAGGAAACCGGAACCAGTACCAGAAGTACTAATCCAGAATTGCACAGGTCAAGTTTCAAGAGGCAAAACTTGGAATTTTTTGAAACAGTTAGCTCCAGCAAAGAATCTCTTGGTAAGCTCAGTTTCAATTTTTGAGCACTTTCATTTTCTAGTCATTTTCTAGTCATTTTCTTGTCATTTTCTTAGCTCTAGGTCAAGATTTTTGCAAGCACCAAGATTTTTGAAAAGTTAGAAGGTGTGGAAAATTCCCATGCCTGGAAGTATAGAATTGGACTTATTCTTGAAGAGAATGACCTTGCAAAATTCATAAAAGAAAAGGTACCAGAGCCTGAAGAAAATGCAGCCAAAGAGAAGTACAAGAAGGATATGATTAAGGCTAAAAGAATAATTGCATATTCCATTAAAGACCACTTGATCCCTCAAGTGTCTTCTAAGAATACTCCAGGAGATATGTTTGATTCCCTAGATAGAATGTATGAAGGAAGGAACACCAACCGGAAGATGAACTTGAGAACCCAAATCAAGAATACAAAGATGCAAAAAGGAGAAACAGTTCAAGACTATTTCTCTAGGGTTTCTCAATTCAAGGAATAGTTAGAGGAAATTGGAGACAACTTAGATAAAGATGAACTTGTGATGAGAAGTCTTAATGGTCTCACAATACCTTGGGATGGCTTCATCCAAACTATTTTTGCAAAAGAGAAACTCCAATTTGATAGTTTATGGGAAGAATGTGTTCAAGAAGAAGCAAGAGTGGCCAACCAAGAAGCCATCCTATTAAGAGATGAATATCAATCCCTAGTTTCTCATGCTAAGGATGGAAAGGGAAAGTCTCATTTTCAAAAGGAGACTCACTTTCATAAAGAGTCTCACTCTCCGAAGAGATTCCAGAAATATCACAAGTCAAAGAAAGGGAAAAGATTTATCCTCCTAGTGTTATCATTATGATAAGATGGGATACATTGCTAAGAATTTTCCTTCCAGAAGAGAAGAATACAAGAGGATAAATAACAAAATACATCATGCCCATGCAGCTAAATATGATGAGGCACCCAAGAAGTTATCCAAAGAAGAGATTGAAGAATATGTTTTTTTTTTTTTTTTATCGCAGGATCTGTGACACCTGGAGAGGATACTTGGCTCATAGATAGTGGTGCCTCTAAGCACATGACAGGTCATACGAACACTCTCTCCAGACTTATAGAGAAGGATTCCCCCAAAAAAAATTCATCGGGATATGATTATCATTACCCAATCAAAGGAATGGGAGAAGCCACCTACAAACTTGATTCAGGTACTCTTATGAGAATGAAGGATGTACTCTATGTACCAGGTTTGAAAAATAACTTACTTTATATTTCAGCCCTAGATAAGAAAGGTTTCAAGGTTGCATTCATAGATGGTAAAGTTCTTATGTGGTCTAAATGAAAAATTATAGAAGATGCAATTGTTATTGGAATAGAAGAAGGTGGTTTGTACAAGTTAAAGGGTCACTCGGATGTAGTTTTGACTCACTCTACTGAAATTCCTTGTGAACTTTGGCCTAGAATACTAACTCACTTCAACTACAAAGACTTACCATATATAAGAAAGTTATTTAAAGTTTTACCAGAACTAAAGGTTGATCATGAAGGTGTATGCAAGGGATGTGCACAAGGAAAGAACATAAAGAATATTTTTCCAAAGAGAGATAGTAGAGCAGAAGGAATTATGGAACTTGTCCACTCGGATGCATGCAGTACAAGTCCATCAACCTCTCTAAGCAGGTATGTATACTATGTATCTTTTATTTATTATTACTCTCATAAGACTTGGGTTTATTTCTTGAAGTCAAAAGATGAAGTACTTGGAAAGTTCAAGGAATTCAAAGCCTTGGTAGAAAACCTCTCCGAAAGGAGAATCAAGATACTCAGGTCAGACAATGGAGGAGAGTACACTTCAAATGAATTTGGAATCTTTTGCAGAGATGTAGGGATTAAGAGGGATCTCACCACTCCCTATAATCCTCAACAAAATGGTGTAGTGGAAAGAAAGAATAGAATGATTATGGAAGCAGTAAAGACTATGATTCACTATCAAGATCTTCCAATGCACTTATGGGTTGAAGCAGCAAGAACATCAGTATATGTCCAAAACGGATTATCCCATAGTGCACTTGGATTCAAAACTCCCAAAGAAATTTTCACCGGAAATAAGCCAGAAGTAATCCATCTCAAAGGATTTGGTTCTCCAGTATTTTTACACATTCCAAAAGAAAACTGAACTAAGTTGGATCCTTCAAGAAAGAAAGGAATATTTGTTGGATACTGTGAGGTCTCTAAGGCCTTCAGAATTTACATACTATCTTACCATCATATTGATATCAGTAGAGATGTAACCTATGATGAAAATGAAACACTCAAAATATCAAGGAAATGTTAGCTCGAAGAAGTATATGAAGAACCTGTAGCTCCCAGAGTTGCATAACCCGTAAAGGAAGTTGTAGTTACCCTTGATGATGAGATTCCAAAAGATCATGATATGATAGAATCTCAATAACCTCCATGTATGATGATCTCTCACAAGAGAAGGACAACTTGGGAGAAAGAACTTATTCAAGATGCAGAGAAGTATGGTGCCCTAGAAGGAACCATGATACAAAGCAAGAAACCTAAGCCATTCTCTAGCTATATGGCCTTGATGTGCAATCTCGTAGATAAGGAACCTACTTGCTTTAAGGAAGTTGTTCAAAATAAATAATGGATGGACTCCATGACAGAAGAATACCAGTCTATTATGAAGAATGATGTATGGGAAGTAGTTCCTAGACCAAAGAACAAAGATGTGGTATCTTCCAAGTGGATATACAAAATAAAACATGCAGCAGATAGAAGTATTGAAAAACATAAGGAAAGATTTGTGGCTCGTGGATTTTCTCAAAAGGAAGGTATTGACTATGAAGAAACATTTTCTCATGTAGCCAGATACACTTCTATCAGAACAACCAAAAAGGTTTGAAGTTGAAAATATAAAGACTCATGTCTACATGTTGAAGAAAGATTTTTACGGGTTGAAGCAAGCTCCTAGAGATTGGTATGGCAGAATTGATAGTTTCTTAACAAACTTGGGCTTTACCAAGAGTAAAGTTGATCCTAACCTTTAATTCAAGGTTTTGAATGATGAGATAGTTATATTGCTATTATATGTGGATGATTTATTCTTTCCGGGAGAAGAAAAGCTCATCACATATTAAAAGAAGAAGCTCGCGGCAAAATTTGAGATGAAAGACCTAGGCCTGATGCATTATATCTTAGGTCTTGAGGTTTGGTAGAGCCTCGAGAAGACATTCCTTAACCAAGGGAAGTATGCAATTGAAATACTAAAGAGATTTGACATGTTGGAATGTAAATCCATGACCACACCCATGGAAACAAATTTGAAGCTCCTAGTTGATACTTCATCAGAGTTGGTTGATGTTACTCTATACAAATAGATTATCGGATCATTGATGTATCTGAAGAATACCAAGCCAGATATATCCTTTGTTGTGAAAACCTTGAGTCAGTATCTGGTGGAGCCCAGAAGTGTTCACCTTGTAGTTGGAAAGCATGTGATGAGATACCTTAAGCATACATTGGATTATGGTCTCTGTTATACTAGAGATCATGAATTCAAACTGTATGGTTATACTGATTTAGATTGGGTTGGAAGTGCTTCAGACAGAAAGATCACTTCATGATGTTTTTTCAGTTTGGGATTAGCCATGACTTCATGGAAAAGCAGGAAGTAATCTAGTATTGCTCTCAGCATGGCAGAAGTAAAGTACATTGCAGCATGTTACGCCAGTTGTGAAGCCATATGGCTTCGAAAGTTGCTGACAGGTCTGTTAGATCTGGAGATGGAAGCCACTGTGATTCTATGTGATAACCAGATTTATATAAATATGATGGAGAACCTAGTGTTCCATGATAAGTCGAAGCACATAGAGATCCAGTACCACTACATTCATGATATGGTGTAGAGGCGAGTTGTAAAGCTCCAATATGTTGGCACAAATGAGAAACTTATAGATGTGTTGACCAACCCTCTGTCTCGTGTGAAGTTTGAGTACTTCCGAGACAAGCTTGGTGTTGTCCGAAAGGACCTCCCTCGAAAGGGGAATGATGTTGATGATATTATGGTATCCTGGCCAATAGAGGGTAGCTCTGTTAGGATTTTATATCCTAGGGGATTGATCATCCCTGGGCAGATCCTGAGGGTTCGGTAAGGACGGTTTATCAGAGTACCTATGCATGTATATGAAAGTTGTGGTCAATAGTGGTAGCTTAGTTAGGATTTTATATCCTAGGGAATCTTATGATTCCTGGGAAGATCATGAAGGTCTGGTAAGGATGGTCTATCAGAGTACCATGTGGTATCTTGTTAGGATTTTATATCCTATGGAATCTTATGATTCCTAGACAAATCCTGAAGGTCCGGTAAGGATGGTATGTCAGAGTACCACAAATGTCATTGTTGATGCACCTGCCTCATTATGTTTCCACATGTTGATGATGTTGTTGTTACAGCTTCATGTTGTTGATGATGTTGTTGTTACAACTTCGTGATGTTGATGATGTTGTTCCAGCTTTGTGTTGTTAATGATGTTGTTGTTCCAACTTCGTGCTATTGATTTTGATGTTTCAACTTCATGTTGATGATGATGATGATGTTACTCCAACTCCATGTTGTAAGCGATGATGATATTGATGATGAGAAAAACTTTCGTTGATTTATAGATGTGTCAGTCAGTTTCCAGATGCTGATGATGATGATTCCCTCTCCTTCTCTTGATGATGTTGTATTGAGTCATGTCAGTAGAATACCCTTTTCATTAAGGGAGAGTGTTGAAATATTGTAACTTCGAAGAATATTATAATTATATTTGAGTTATTATTTTATAGATCAAATCCCCTTTTTTGGATTGATCAAGTCGGGTCTTGTATAATATCAAATCCCTTTTTGTGGATAGGTCAAGCCATATTTGTATAGTGGTACTTATAAAGTCATCCCCTAGTAATTATAAAGTGGTTTTAGCCACTTCTAGGAGAATTCGGCTCAACCAAGTGAAGAGACACAACCCTAGCGTCATCTCACACTTGTATTTAGATGTGAGGTTGTTGTCTCATTACACACGCTCACTCACTCATCTAGTGCACATATATTGAAGGCAATTGCAGTTGCAGGAGGAAGGAAAAGAGAGAAACCTACTCAGTCTTGGTCTATGTTTGGTATTTTGGTCTTAGTCTTGGAATCGTATTGGCAATATATTATTGAGGAAGTTTTTGTTGGGTTTTATCCCCCATGAGGGTTTCCCGGGATAAAATGTTGTGTACCTTGTGATTGTGTTTCTTTCAGTGATCCTCTTTATATTTTTGTTTTGAAAATGCATTGAATGCTCATGTAATTTGGAAATAACCTAATAACAACAGTAAAAAATTACTAGTTCTTGAGTTTAGAAAAATGAGTGACAAATAAAGAGATACATAAGGAAGGAAAAAAATAACAATTGAGGACCTTAGAGAAGGGACGGCCTATGTAAGAGGTAAAAAAATGATTTTTCTCTCCTTGAACATATATGGTTTCAGATCTTCCTATAAGAAAAGATCCATTATTTGGGTAGTAGATAAATATAAACCTAATATGTTCATGTTTCGAGAAACAATGATAGGTACAAATGAATCTAGAAGGATTTTAAGCCAAATGTTTTGGGAATTTTGAAATTTTGGGTGATGTAGGGAGATTAGGGAGTTTTTTAATGGGATGGAAGAACTTTGTAGAAATTAGGGACCCTTCTCTATTAAATTCATCTATATCCACATAGTTCTACTCCAAAGAACTAAGAGGAATATGCACTATTCTAAACATTTATTGTCCATACCTTCAAAGAAAGGAGCACTAGGAAGGTAGTTAAGATGAAACTATCTTTTAGAGGAATGGATTGATATGTGGATGAGACTTGAATTTTGTAATTAAGAGAAGAAATCTAGGGAAGAAAAGGTAGAGATAATTCATTGGTAGATTTTTTATCTCATAAACTAAGGGAAAAAGGGATTATTGATGTATAACTTGTGGAGGTAATTCCACCTAGAGGATTAATGGGAAAGGAGAGGTAGGGTTAGCAAAAATGTTGGATGGCAGGTTCTCAATTTTTTATCATCTATTTGAAGAATAAGTAAGGGTTAGATTATGGATAAGTATAGGGGACTCTTCAAACCATGTTCCTATTCTATTTCAAATGGCCAAAGGAGGGGGGGGGACTACTTCCCTATACAAATTCAATTCCTTCTAACTTTCCAATGAGGAACATAAGGCTTTGACACCTCATGAATGGAATAATTTTGAGGAATATGAACAAACTGCATTTCAATATAACCTAGTAAACATCAAGAAAGTGACATAGATTTGGATCAAGGGGAAGATAAATTAATTTAAATTTCAGGTCATAGAAGAATTTGAAATGAAGGCGTAAATATCTAAAAAGATAGTGGAAATTTTTCTTTCTTTGAAGAATAACATGGAGATATGAAATATTTGTAGGAATGGAAGAAGAATATCTTGAAATGGGAGGAGAACTGGAAATAAAATAGTAGAGTGGTATGGATAAAGTCGGGGGATGAAACCACTAGATTTTTCCACAACTATGCTAAATGAGGAAGAAAAAAAACACAATATAGGAACTTAGTAAATCTATGATGAAATGGCATATGTTCATAATGATATGGAAAAAGGTGCAAGACATGTTGTGGCCTGGTTTTGACTAAATTCTAGCATAGAGCAGAGTTTATTAGAAGATGAAATTGCAGAAGCATGAGTACATGGTCACGTAAAATTCTAAGTACACAAAGGTTGGAGAGTCATATTATACATCCTCTATACCTAGTTCTCCTTATCCTCTGCACATGCCTCTAAAGATGCAAACTCTTTTGTACTTGTTTGTATGAGTGGGTTACAGTTGGTGAGTTTTGTAGTATATTCCAGAATCTTCAATAACTACTCAAGTCACCTATAT
>SNQJ01S0008813.1:129151-145564 GCA_010110895.2 Picea sitchensis | reverse complement strand
AATATGACCCAAATACTCTACCTCCTTTACTCCAAAGAAACATTTGGATGGTTTGGCATATAGTTGTTGCTCCTTTAGTAGTTGTAGCACCTTGTCAACATGTCGCACATGATCCTCCCAAGAATTTCTATAGATTAGTATATAATAAAAAAAATACTAACACAAATTTTCGAAGGAAGGGCTTGAAAATGGAATTCATCAACCCCTGGAATGTGGAAGGTGCATTTGTAAGGCCAAAAGGCATGACCAAAAATTCATAATGGCCTTCATGAGTTTGGAATGATGTTTTTGGGATATCTTCTTCCTTCATTCTGATCTGACGATACCCTGAACGGAGATCCAATTTTGTGAAATAGATTGCTCCATGTAGTTCATCTAACAATTCATCAATGACGGTGTTGTTCCAGAGTCTGTACTTAAGGCTTAGAAGTATAGTGTCTAGGCATCCGAAAGTGGGTAGAGGATAGAAAAGAAAGAAACGTCAACCTTAGGCAAGGGAAACTAGGGAAGATTTATGTGTTGGCGTTGTCTAGCTTCCAACTGTTCCTGGATGTTTATATCATATTCAATCGCTTCCCATGAATGTTCAAGTTCAACCCGGGTAGTGGTTGTTTTAAGAATGGTATCAAAAAGGTTTAAGGCAATGTGCATTTGATTTGATAATCCGGGTTTGATATTGGACTGAGTTGGTATAGGGACAGTCATGGAGGAACAGTAAAATAAGAAAACTTCAGGGGGAAATTAAGTGTTGTCTCAATTCGGTCGTATAAAAGAGAGTTTACGGTTTCAGGAATAAAACGGGGTGCAAATCAAAGGCTCTTTCCCGTAACTGGGTTATATTTTAATAAAAATGTATGCGGTGGAAGAAAATATTTAGCTGTCTATCTAGTAAGGCTCCTATCAAGGGAGAATCTCACGTATAAACAGAAGAAGAAGAATGTGAAGAAATAACCTGACAAAGCATAAAATATATATAGAATTCTGAAAGTGTTGACTGGTCTTATACCTGCTGATAGTTGGTACAGAGGAAAAACAGTAAACAATATAGAAAACCAAAATTCATTCACTATAGTAGAGGTTGTACTAAATTATAGTGAATCATTCATCAGATACGAATATGAAATGAAACGAAATATGAGATACAAGAAAACAAACTCATAACACAGTCGTGACGGAATTGAGAATCTTCGGATTTGCTTTATATTCACTCTCAAAATGTAAAACCTCTGTTACAATCGACACAAAAAGGTCCAACCCTTTTTTCTTTCTTTCTATGGTATATTTATACAGTTTTACAATAAGATGGAATCTCAATCGTTGCAAAATTTTCAGTTATGATAGGGAGGAGAGCAATCGCTCCATTTCTTCTTCTCTGTCTTTATTTGGTGCCAGAAGCTTGTCCTCATGCGTGCTCGGTACAGATGACACATCTTTCAACCAGACGAGATATCAGCCTTGACGGTTCTGCTTGACAATGGGCTTCAAAAGAGTAACAATCTCGGGCTAATTGCAGTAACCTGTCTTCCATCTATCTGTCTATGATGTCGATAGTGCATAATTGCACACTTGGTTTAATCATACATTTATCTATTTGGACTATGTCTGCCATAGTCACTTGTGAGATCTTGGTTGAATCTCTTTCCTCTTTTTCATTTAAATCAAGTGATATTTTCACCATATTCATTTGAATCAATGCCTCGACATTACCTCCACTATCAATGCCTAGCAGATTACATCTATAGAACTAAAAGCCTCTTCTAAAGATTTTGTTACCCTCTTGGCTTGCAGCTTACCTTCCGAGATGTTGTGTTCCCATTATTTTAATAGAATGTTTCCTCTGGTCTGCTCTGAAATGTTAAACCTGGGAGTACTTCCTGAATCCCTATTGTTTGTAGCTATCACAGCCTCTTGAAAGGCAACCTGTGTTGCTCCAGCTTCTCTTTATCTAGCAGATAAATTCTCCAAAACTTGATTAACCAGCAAACAATTGTCCCGAATCACCTCTACCTTGGCGAGTAAATTTCATTGGGTCGTTGAGACTCAGCTCCGAATCTCCATCGCCTGGGACTGGAACATCCCGATATTTATCACTTTACTTTCAGCGATTTCCACTCTAGCCTGTAGTTGTTCGATCAAATCTTTTTGTTGGCCCGCTTGCATCTGACCATTCCAAACCACCAGTTGTGCTTGTTCGAGCTTAGTCTTGAGCAGCTCTATCTCATTTTTATCGGCCAACCTTGCTTGCTATATTCCTACACTCGCCTGGTCTTTGGCAGCCTTTGCTACTGTGGCTAGTCTGGCTTCTAGGGTTTTGATGAGGTGATTTTTTCGTTTCAGCTGGTTTTTAAAAACCCCGACTGAAAATTGGTTCATTGTGGCATATGCCCCTAATGTCCCTGCTATTTCTGTTGCGAATTGTTTGTTATTTTTGTCCTTTCCGTCAGTCATAACTTTGTATTTCTTCACTGTTGATTCTCCTTCCTGATAGAATTCTCTCTTTACCACTTCCTTTCTCTTCTTATCGAAGAAGAACTCAATTGGAGGGAGCTCTTCTACCCTTATAGGCCTCAATTCTTCATTTAAGATCCACCCTGCGTCAATATTTCCCTGAGTGGACTACAAGGGAGTAACTGATGTGATAGGATCTTCGATTTTCTTCGCTTATTGTCCCGGAGTAGTAACCGGAGACTGCTTCTTCGGCGGGTCGGGAGTCTTTATCTCTGCTTTCAGACTTTTAGTTTTATCTTCCCTGCCCTAGTGTTTTTCTTGACCGGGAGTCGCATCCTTGGAGCCTTCGACATCTTTTTGTTTCACCTCCGCTGTACTCGGATTCTCACCCCGTAATACTGCGGGAAGATGATTGTGTCGATGTTCTTGGAATTTCAGAACATTGGCCCTCTCTTCAGGTGCCAAGGTTTGTATCTGAGCTAAAATCTCGACATAAGATATTGCACCTCAGAAAATGTCATCCGAGGGCCACCGGTGAAGTTATCTGGCCCCTTTTACTGAATTTCCACTAATTCAAAAAAGGTATGGCCACCTTTTCCTGTTCAGTTAAATTCATATTCTTTGTTAGATTTTGGGCATGCTAAAGTTGAGGCAGCAGCCCTAGAAGACCTAAAGTTGGTCCTTATTGAATTCAAGAAGCACGATCCGCAAAGGGTCGTGAGTAATCATTTGGCCAGCTGCGGACTCAAGAGATTTGAACACGAAGATGGCATTGAGGTTGCAAGACAGGGTTTAGACAACGTCGTTGATACTTCACCTCGAAGTGTCGACTTTTCCCCAAACTGGTCGTTCGTTTCTGATGTTCTGCAGGCTGAATTAGTGGCCATAGCCCGGTGAAGTTATCTGGCCCCTTTTACTGAATTTTCTTTCACCACTTCGGAATATATTTGTGCATTTAAATGCTGAGACAAGGGTAATCATTTCTGAATTTCCTTTCATCATCTCTTGGACTAGATGGGGGCAATCATTTCTAAATTTCCTTTCACCACCTGTCTTATAATTTGCTTTTTTGAGCGCGAAGATGGGGGCAATCAGTTTGTATCAAGGCTGATATCTGTGTAATATTTTTCATTATAGATCTGTCAACTTACTTTGATTACTCGGTACCAACCTTCCCTTGACCTTCACAACACCTTCGTTCTCAGGGAAAAAAGGGAAAATAACTTTCTTAAGGAATTCTATTTGAGCAATCCTCAATCCTCCAATATTGTTGAAAAACCTAGGAAAGTTAGCATCACTTTAAGCATCCCTTCGTTTAGTAGGGGATCGAGGAGTTGTGAAGACCCACTTTCTTTCCACAATCTACTTTGAAGCTCACGAGGTTGAAACGAAAACTCTTATCCCTTCTTATGCGAAATGGAAAGATGTTGACTTTTCAAAAGGTAAACCCGAAGATAGAAGAGGGTGACAGGTAGTGACTTACGGACTGAAAAATACAGAGGTCAAAAATTCAAAACTGACTCTTGTAGATCATTTTTTGGGGTACCTAACTTTGACTGACTGCTTTTAATTTGAGTGAATCATTTAATTCGTCATTTATTTATCGATTTAAGAAATAACTATGTTATTTATCAGTTCAGACGATGTTGTTGTTTGAACGAGGTTACCTCAGTTTTCTTTAATAGTCTTTTAGAACATGTCTTTTAGGAAATCTCATCTTTACCTTTTCGTTTCAATTTCTTTGCACAATATCAAAAATCTTGGGTATCACCTGTTTAAGCCGATTTATTTCTGATACCAACTTTCGGTTTACTTCTCCTGCTTGTTTTGTGTGCAAATGGAATCCTGTAAGAGGCAAATATGAAGGTTATCAGGGTTATCCGAAAGGTGTCAAAAGTTCATAAAGGAAAAAGAAAATCAAAAGCAATGCATAAATGAAAAATATATATATGTATACAAAAAAAAATTCTCTTTTTTTTTTTTTTTTGGCGACTGTTATGTCATATAATGCTTCAGATAACGCCTGTTGACAGGGGCGTTGAGGATTTCACCGTCTATATTTTCTATTAGGAAAGAATTTTTTCCTTCCAGAGCCGAGACTCTGAATGGCCCATACCATAGGTGGTCAAATTTACCATGTTTTGTTGTTTCTTCCCTTCTTGCATCCCACCTTAATACTAAATCACCTGGGAGGAAATATCTGTCCTTTGCTCTGCGGTCAAATAATGCCTTCATGTCATCTTGGTACTTTTGCAACTTTTCATTTACTTTGACCCTATGTTGTTGAACCTCAATCAGTTGATTTATCCTCCTGGTGACATGATTGGGTTCTTCATTCTGATCTTGCCATAACTTCATCACTGGAAGCTCTAGGTTTATAGGCAACACAGCATATGTCCCATATACCATCTAAAAAGGTGAAATGTCGATAGACCTTTTTGTGCTTATGCGATTCGCCCACAATGCGTATTTTAAGTGCACATGCCAAGACCTTTTGTTTTCATCCAATACTTTCTTGATTATATTTACCAGGCTCTTGTTAGATGACTCGGCCAATCCGTTTCCTTGGGGGTAATATGTTGTGGAATGGCCAAGAACGATGTTGTACTTTTGACATAAACTGATCATAACCATAGATTTAAAGGCTTGGGAATTGTCTGTAACTATCTTTCGGGGGCAACCAAATCTAGAAAAGATATTGTCTTCTAAGAAATCGATTACCACTGAGTCTATTGCCCTTTTGGTTGGAATGGCTTCCACCCATTTAGTAAAATAATTTGTTGCGATTAAGATCCACTTGTGTTGAGCACTGGAATGGGGATTAATCTTGCCTATGAAGTCTAGACCCCATTGCTGAAATGGGGCTTCAGCTTTGACTGGAACTAAAGGCAGTGTCGGGAGCTTCTGTTTACTTGCAAATAGTTGACAAGGGTTGCAGGCTCGGACTTTGGCATTAACGTCCGAGAAAAGTTTTGGCCAGTAGTACCTAGACCTCAGAATTTTGTAAACTGTAGCTCTCCAAGCGTGATGCCCCCCACAGACTCCCTCATGAAATTCGTCTATAACCCGCTGAGTTTCTGATTCAACTAAACAGACTAACAGGAAACCGAGTGGATCTTTCCAATATAGTTTACTTTCGACGATACAATATTTAACCGCATGAAGTTTTAAAGTCTTGGCTTTTGATGGTGATAGCTCATTTGGGCATTTTAGAGTTAGCAGATATGACACTATGTCTCTGTACCAGCCTGATGATATGAACTTCTCTTCAATCTTGTTTGGACTTGTTTGCTCATTTAGCTCGTTTAGGTTTGTGTCTTCGTCGGCTTCCTACAGGCAATTGATACTTAGGGCTCTGAAATTCGACTCAGCTAAGATTTTGGCCAGGCCTTGCCCTTTTATCAATTTGGTCGATTTGACTTCCAGATCAAATTCTTGGATTTTGGCGAGCCATCGCCCTCTTTTTCCATCGTTGTCTGGTTGTACCAAAATATCTTTCACAGAACTGGTAGGCACGTACGCAATTATCTTGGAGTGTAGTACATACGTTCTGAATGCCTTTAATGCTTTTACCATGGTGTATGCTTGTTTTTCTATTATATCATACTTTAGTTCTGCGTCTCTAAGGCTCTTGCTGAAAAAAGCGATTGGTTGTTCGAAACCTTCTTCGTTCTTTTGTAGGAGCACCGCAGCAATAGTGTGTTCGGAGGCAAATGAGAAAATAAGAAAATCTTTTAGATAGTCGGGGCTCGCCAACACAGGTGCCTCGCTTATGACTTTCTTAATATGTGCGAAGGATGCTTTGGCCTCGGTTGTCCATTTTACTTCACTGTCCTTTTTCAACATACCTGTGATCAATTTTACAATCTCAGCGAAATTCAGGATAAATCTTCGTAAAAAAATTATTCTTCCTAAGAAAGATTGAATTTCTTTTACATTTCTGGGAATATTTATAGTATCTATCACTTCAATCCTCTTAGGATCAATCCTGATTCCATCCCTAGATACTATATGACCGAAAAGATTACCTTCCTGCATGGCAAAATGTGATTTCTTTGGATTTAAAGATAGACCAAACTTGCGGCATTTTTCGAAAGTTTGTTTAAGATGTATCAAGTGTTCTTCGTCGGTTTTAGAGAAAACCGTCAAATCGTCAAGATAAATGACTACGAACTTATCCCTTTCACCGATGAAAGCGATGTCCATAGCGTGCTGGAATGTGGCCCCTGCATTCATTAAACCAAAAGGCATTTTATCATACATGAGCGTACCCCATGGTGTGGTGAAAGCGGTTTTTTGTCTATCTTGTTCATTCATGGCGATTTGATTATAACCAAAGAACCCGTCAATCATAGACATTCGGTTGGCTCCAACTACCTTTTCTAGCACATGGTCCGTTTTGGGCAGTGGATAGTTTTCCTTAAGAGACGACTTATTTAGATTTTGAAAATCCACACACAGTTTGATTTCCCCATTCTTTTTCCTGACCGGGACCAGGTTTTCTACCCAGTCTGAATATCTCAGAGGTACTATTATTTTCGCGTCTAAAATTTTCTTAGCTTCTTTTTCGATCACAGGTAACAAGATGGGGTTGATCTGTCTAAGATTTTTCCTAAATGGTTTGACCCCAGGCTTTAGAGGTATCTTGTGATCAATTACGGAAGTGTCGTATGTCCTTAACTCATCATAAGACCAGGCGAAAACATCCTTATACTGTCTGAGTAGGTCTTTATACTTACTTTTTATTTTGGGAGGGAGGAACTTGGATATTTTTACCATTCGGGATTCTTCTTTGGTTCCTATATCACATTCCTCCACTTCTTCTGGTTGGGGTTGTAAGGCGGATTTTACAGGTACGTCGTTTTGATCAAAAAGTCTTTCTAGAGGAATCAATCCTTTCAGAATCTGGTTGTTTTTAAGGACCAGCATGCGATGATCTGCGATTTTGTCTCGGAAAGCTTTAGGATCCTCCCCTTCTTGCATGATCCATATGGGGTCATTTTTATTTTCTTGTTCTGCATGAGTTTCGAAAAATTCACCTACTGCTTCAAGAAACTTCTCAATTTGTTCATCATCCTCAAAAACCTACCAGTGTTGGATATTGTCTAGTATAGATGTTCTGTGTCTGATCTCTATGTGATACTTCAATTTGAAAGTCGTGGGAGGAGAGAAGGTTGAAGTTGCTTTAGCTAATGCATCAGCATGTAAGTTCTATGTGTGTGGGATGAAGTGGACATTTACGGACAAAAAAAAAATTCCATCAAATCCCAGGCACAATTCCTGTATGATCTTAATCTGGGATGCTTGGCTTGGTACTATCGATTTATTTGTTTGACTATTAACTCTGCATCTCCGTATACCTCTAAGTTATTTATTTTTAGCTTCTTGGAAGCCTCTAATCCTAATACCAACGCTTCGTATTCACACACGTTGTTAGTATAATCTATATCCCATTGCAATCTGTAAGAAAAAGGAACCACGAACTTTCCTTCGGGAGCCACTAAAAGAACTCCTGCACCAGCCCCTTCAGAAGATGAGGCACTGTCAAAAAACATTTTCCAGACACTGGTGCTACACAGATCCTCTATCATGTAACCTGACTCTTCCTGCTCTATATAATTTTCCTCCGGACAACCATCTAAACCGTCATCAAAAGATAAGATACAATTTCCTAAATCTTGATCCGCAATGTAAATAGGGAAATTGTTCGGATCTTGAGGGTTGCTTACTGTATATGTTAACCTCGTCTCTCTGTACAACCAAGTGAATTGCCCACCAAACATAGGAATTGTGGAGAACATCATATCCAATTGAAGAGAACCCCCCAGCTTGGCTCCCCATGACCTAGACAACAGTAAGCCATACTTAGGGGGAATATCAACAATAACCACATCCATCAAGATACTCTTAACTGAGACCTGTGCCAGGGTAACTACTAAATCCTTTATCATTCTCATACACTTAACCCTTCTTGAGTCAAAAGAGTAAATATCTCCATAAGGTCTGGTGATCTGGAGACCCAATTTGTCCATAATAATCTTAGGCATAACGTTATGGGAGGCTCCGGAGTCTAACATGCAATTATGCAGCAATTGATCGTATACATTTAAAGTGATACAAAAGAGAGCAATAGTGTCTTTGGCCCCTTCAAAATGTGGACCAAAAGTGATGTTAGGTTTGTCATCTTCCAGGTTTAAAATGTCAGACTGGGTTTCTAGCTCTGAGACACCCATCACTTTGGTAATCTGCTTCCGATATACGGGGTTTTTTGTTAATTCTACCAGAGGGATTGGTATCTTAATTTTACTTATCTCATTTTCAAAACTGAAAACTCTGCTCACCTTGTTTGTTTCTTTAATTGAGAATTTTGAATCCTTCCTTTCCGACTTATTCATTTGGACCGCTTTATTACTCATGGTCTTGGTTGAAGGCGTAATTTTATTTACTGTTTCGGTTCCTTGTTCTTGGGTTTCAACTTTTCCCCCTTCTGACTCTTGTGTGCTTACTACTTTCGCTTTGTTGTTAGGTAATAGGGTCTCTTCCAGAGTAGGCTCATAAGTTTGACCTCTTAGGAGGATTTTCTTCGGTTGAGTAGTTGAAATGGGTTTACTCTTAGATCTCAAGTTGTACTTAGGTTGGATCTCAGCCATTATCATTTCAGTTTCTTGTTGAGAGTCACAAAGGTCAATATGATCACTTTCTTCACCCTTAACCGAAGGTTGTTGAGTGTTTAGATATTTTTCATAATCTTCTCTAGTCAGATACGGTTGCGTGCAGTCATCACCGAAGTTCGTGACATCATTATCCGAATCTCCGAAATCTTGGAGATCGTTCGCTCCTATAAAATTTTCACTCTTTAGGGGAGCTTGTATTTTTTTATCTTCGTTTTTTATCTGTCTTTGTTGGTCTGGGGGGTTGGGGTTCCTCTTGAAATCATTTTTGGCGAAAGAATCAGCTTTGGCCTATTCTAGCTCCATTATGGATATTTTATTAGACAGTTCTTTAATTACCCTGGCCATATCGTCTACTTTGTCATCTGTGGATCTATTAGACCCTGACGGACCTACTTGTTCTCTAAAGAATTTAGTTTCTCGGTTTTCCGTTTCTACTTTAGCTTTAAGTTTACCAGAAGCCATCATATTCGACTCGATTTCTACAGTGTCATCCTGCATTCGGTTTAGAGTGGCTCCCCTTCTTTCTCACAAAAGGAGTGCAAAATCCAGTTCGAAGGCCCCTACAAAAGTTACTTTGGTCGTGGGTTGGGATGGTTTAACCTCGGTTGGGATTTTGTTATACAGCTTGTTGAATCTTTGAATAAACTCCATGATTATTTTTGAATTCTTTTTTTTAAAGACCCAAATTCAGTTAAATAATATAGGTGGTCCTTTCTTTCGCCCCATTGTCTGAGGAAAGCATCTTCCAAGGCGTCATAAGACAAGATAGATGTTGCAGGTAGACTCTGAAACCAAGTTCGGACCTGGCCTTCGAAGGTTTGGACAAGAATCTTTGAATACACGTCCTCATGTTCAATACCTAGGATGTCTGCGAATTGATCAAAGAAATTGATATGTTCGGCTGTGGTCAGATCTCCTTCCCCAGTGAATTTTGGAAAAAAAATTATATAATTTTCGGGAAGGTTGTGCAAAGGAATGGGCAATACCAAGGGAGTGTATCTTGCTGCAACTTTCACAAACACTCTGGGAGGGGGGGCAAGCCCTTGGCCTCCAACTCCTCCTACAGAAGCTCCTCCCCCTCCTCCTCTGATAACTCCTCCACCTCCTCCTCCGACGGCTACCATCATTATTAGTGGAAAGTCATAAAGAGGGTTTCGGAAAATTAAAAGTGAATCTTTATTTTCTTCGTGAAGAGGAAAATATGATGATGAATGATAAGGAATGCGAGGACTTGGTTCCTCAGATTTGCAAGAGACGAAATCAGGAGTATCGACGGGTGTGGAAACTGAATGTGTAACACACTCTTCAGAATTAGGTGAGGTCGGGAAATTTAACTGAAGGAAAGATGGTATGTCAACTGCCGATGAACTTTCAAGAGGGCCCTTTCCTTTGTGTACTGAGGGGATTGTCAGATGAATCTCACTCCTAACTTCGGAGCAGTTTGACGTTAGATATTTAGTATCAAAGAGAGGATTGTGTGAAGTGGAAGGTTCAGAAGAACTCTTAGTCTTCAGTTGTGGGCGTTTAAGCTTGTAGACTATAGCAGTTGGCTTAAGAGATCCTCTCGCCTTTAAAATCTTCTCAGGATCGGTAACGGGTGTAATCTTCTTACCATCCGGGTTTTGTCTGGTATTCCTTCGACCGGATTCCAGTTTATTATTTGTGGAGTTTCCAAGTGAAAGATTGGAAAGCCTTAAAAAGGTGTGTACTCTTTTTTCACTATCAAAGGGTAACACTTTCAACGAAAAAAAATGTTGTTTTCCTAAGGAAAAATATTTCGTAACTTCGGTCCCCAACAACGGCGCCAAAAAGATGTTGTTCCAGAGTCTGTACTTAAGGCTTAGAAGTACAGTGTCTAGGCATCTGAAAGTGGGTAGAGGATAGAGAAGAGAGAAACATCAACCTTCGGCAAGGGAAACTAGGGAAGATTTATGTGTTGGCATTGTCTAGCTTCCAACTGTTCCTGGATGTTTATATCCTGTTCAATCGTTGCCCATGAACGTTCGAGTTCAACCTGGGTAGTGGCTGTTTTAAGAATGGTATCGAAAAGGTTTAAGGAAATGTGTGTTTGATTTGATAATCCGGGTTCGATATTGGGCTAAGTTGGTACAGGGACAGTCATGGAGGAACAGTAAAATAAGAAAACTTCAGGGGGAAATTAAGTGTTGTCTCAATTCGGTCATATAAAAGAGAGTTTACAGTTTCAGGAATAAAACGGGGTGCAAATCAAAGGCTTTTTCCCGTAACTGGGTTATATTGTAATAAAAATGTATGAGGTGGAAGAAAATATTTAGTTGTCTATCTAGTAAGGCTCCTATCAAGGGAGAATATCACGTATAAACAGAAGAAGAAGAATGTGAAGAAATAACCTGACGAAGCATAAAATATATATAGAATTCTGAAAGTGATGACTGGTCTTATACCTGCTAATAGTTGGTACAGAAGAAAAACAGTAAACAATATAGAAAACCAAAATTCATTCACTATAGTAGAGGTTGTACTAAATTATAGCGAAGCATTCATTAGATACGAATATGAAATGAAACGAAATATGAGATACAAGAAAACAAACTCATAACACAGTCGTGACGGAATTGAGAATCTTCGGATTTGCTTTATATTCACTCTCAAAATGTAAAACCTCTGTTACAATCGACACAAAAAGGTCCAGCCCTTTTTTCTTTCTTTCTATGGTATATTTATATAGTTTTACAATAAGATGGAATCTCAATCATTGAAAAATTTGCAGTTATGATAGGGAGGAGAGCAATCGCTCCATTTCTTCTTCTCTGTCTTTATTTGGTGCCAGAAGATTGTCCTCGCACATGCTCGGTACAGGTGACACATCTTTCAACCAGCCGAGATATCAGCCTTGACGGTTCTGCTTGACAATCAGCTTCAAAAGAGTAACAATCTCGGGCTAATTGTATTAACTTGTCTTCCATCTGTCTGTCTATGATGTCGATAGCGCATAATTTCACACTTGGTTTAATCATACATTTATCTATTTGGACTATGTCTGCCATAGTCACTTGTGAGATCTCGGCTGAATCTCTTTCCTCTTTTTCATTTAAATCAAGTGAGATTTTCACCATATTCATTTGAATCAATGCCTCGGCATTACCTCCGCTATCGATGCCTAGCAGATTACCATCTATAGAACTAAAATCATCTTCTAAAGATTTCGTTACCGTCTTGGCTTGCAGCTTACCTTCCATGATGTTGTGTTCTCATTCTTTTAATAGAATGTTTCCTCTGGCCTGCTCCGAAATGGTAAACCTAGGAGTACTTCCTGAATCCTTTTTGTTTGTAGCTATCACAGCCTCTTGAAAGGTGACACGTGCTGCTCCAGCTTCTCTTTCTCTAGCAGATAAATTCTCCAAAACTTTATTAACCAGCAAACAGTTTTCCCGAATCACCTCTACCTTGGCGAGTAAATTTCTTTGGGCCGCTGAGACTCAGCTCCGAATCTCCATTGCCTAGGATTCGAACATCTCAATATTTATCACTTTATTTTCGGGGATTTCTACTCTACCCTGTAGTTGTTCGATCAAATATTTTTGTTGACCCGCTTGCATCTGACCATTCCAAACCACCAGCTGTGCTTGTTCGAGCTTAGTCTTGAGAAGCTCTATCTCATTTTTATCGGCCAACCTTGCTTGCTCTATTCCTACACTCGCCTGGTCTTTGGCAGCCTCTGCTGCTGTGGCTATTTTAGCTTCTAGGGTTTTGATGAGGCGATTTTTTTGTTTCAGTTGGTTTTTCAAAACCCTGACTGAAAATTGGTTCACTGTGGCATATGCCCCTAATGTCCTAGCTATTTCTGTTGCGAACTGTTCATTCTTCTTGTCCTTTTCGTCAGTCATAACTTTGTATTTCTTGACTATCGATTCCCCTTCCTGATAGAATTCTCTCTTTACCACTGGCTTTCTCTTCTTATCGAAGAATAACTCATTTGGAGGGAGATATTCCACCCTTATAGGTCTCAATTCTTCATTTAAGATCCACCCTGCGTCAATATTTCCCTGAGTGGACTGCAAGGGAGTAACTGATGTGATAGGATCTCTGATTTGCTTCGCTGATTGTCCCGGAGTAGTAACCGGAGACTGATTCTTCAGCGGGTCGGGAGTCTTTATCTCTGCTTTTGGACTCTTAGTTTTCTCTCCCCCATCCTGGTGTTTTTCTTGACCAGGAGTCGCATCCTTGGAGCCTTCGGCACCTTTTTGTTTCACCTCCGTTGTACTCAGATTCTCACCCCATAATACTACGGGAAGACAATTGCGTCGATGTTCTTGGAATTTAAAAACATTGGCCCTCTCTTCAGGTGCCAAGGTTTGTATACAAAATAAAATCTCGGCATAAGATCTTGCGCCTCGAAAAATGTCATCCGAGGGCGAATTTTCATGTTCAAATCTCTTGAGTCCGCAGCTGGCCAAATGATTACTCACAACCCTTTGCGGATCGTGCTTATTGAATTCAATAAGAACCAAATTTAGGTCTTCCAAGGTTGTTGCCTCAGCTTTAGCATGCCCAAAATCTAACAAAGAATATGAATTTAACTGAACAGGAAAAGGTGGCGATACCTTTTTTGAGTATCCCTTAAGCTCCTTGCTTATACCATCGATTATTGTTTGTCTAGCAACCTCACGACAAGCCATCTTGTCAGGAATGAATAATGGAAATGCATGTGGGGGAACAGAAGCCCCAAAAACTCTGAGATATGAGAATTTGGCTTCTACATACCAGTCAGCTATGCTGCTCAAATTCGTCACTATACTGTCCAAGATCCTGGGTGGCGGGTGGCTAAAAATAGTGACATGCAGCGGTACCATCACCTAGTTGAAGATTTCATATACAAAATTTGTTGCTTTGTTTTCCCACAATTTCAAATGATAGACATGGATGGGCTCGTCCTCTGCTGGAGTCCAACTCCAGCTCATTAAGGGAAATGGTGTTAGAAATCACACGGCGTCCATAATGTATGCAGACATAAAAAATGAATAAATCTTTATGCTCTCTTTTTGCGCCCGATACTCTGTAACCTGACTGGTCAAGCTATCAGACAACATTTTCGCCCAGTCAAAGGAACATCCTTCGACGACTCGATGTATTAGAGGCACCCATCAGAGAAAGAAATGTGAGGTGTCCTCTCTCCCATATAATCTGCATGTCATCATAGCTACATACTTGAACTGTGGTTCCAAGGAAGCTATTGAATATATACCATGACTGTCTTCCCTAAAATTCGCAGGGTGTGAAACCCAATCTCTTATTAAGCTAGACATTGTCTTTTCATACTGCACACATTCCTTCTATTTGAACTCTTCCAAGAATTCAGCATCATATGTAAGGTCGGATGTTGTGGGCAACTTGTACATATCTTGCAGATGTTCAGGTCTGAAAGTCTCGATGGTGACCTGCTGCTCATTCATGATGGTTTTGGTTGGTATGTCCACATGGTCTAATGCCCATTGGACCATATCATAATAAGGGAGAAATCATGGCCTGAACGCTACTTTATACATTCTCGATTGAATGACGATCTTATATTTGGTGGTTATGTCGTCTTTTTCATCGTCGCTGGAATCATCGGAATAATCCACCAATTCGGCCTGCAGAACATCAGAAACGAATGACCAGTTCGAGACAGAGTCGACACTTCGAGGTGAAGTATCAGTGACATTGTCTTAACCCTATCCTGCAACCTCAACACTGGATTTAGATGTTTTTCGCGGGGCCATGACTGGAGATCCTGCTTTAGCTCTTCTGCGATAAAAATATGTATACATACAGAAGTTAGCTCGTTGAGAAAGTGTGCTCTGTGTAATATAGAAATGAACTTATTATAACGAATAACAACTCTATATATTCAAAAACTCGGTACTTTTTAGAACAGATCTGTCAAATCATGTTTAGAAATAAATTTAGCAATAAAAACCCAATCTTTATTTGTCGATTTGCCTTATTTCTAATTAATGCCATAAATTTTGGCGGTTCGAAATGTCAGTTGGAGTAAGGAAGAATTAAGACTGCTTCGTAAACTGTGCAAGCATCAAAACACAGAAGATACTGATTTAACTTAATTAATCCGGTTTTATCGAAGTTAATTAATCTTTCGGTACTCATTGTATTGAGAATTTTTGCTTTAACCCTTTGAACCTCTAACACCCGAAATTGCGATGATTGACTTTGGTTAATAAAAATGTAATTTTGATTAGGTGCTTAATTAATTATGAAATTATTTATATCACCATATCGCGACTCAGAGCTTCGAAGGTCAGTTTCTGGGGAGTTTGCATGTCGAATTGCGAAATCGCGAGATCGCGATAATAGGTTTAAATTAAAAGGGAAGATAAACTCGGATTAAGTGTTTAATTAATTATGTTCATATCTTTATCGTGACTTCGCGAGACGGGGCTTAGACAGTGTAGCTTTTTAAAGAGAAAACGTTGAGTGGTGAATTGCCGACATAACTTAACCATGGCTTAGCTTTTACCTTTAACCTTGACACGGGTTACTAACATAAGGACTTCGTGGTTTCGGCTATCGGGGTTACTACAATAAGACTTTTGGATTTAGTGAACGCCGAGGCGCGAAAACCCGATGATGTTTAATCATGATTTAGGAAAATCTTACTCTCGTTATTTCCCTGGGTAAAATTTTAAAGCGATATCATCGTTTTGTTGCTCGGGACTTGTGAACGACATGATCCATAGCATCCAACATATGAAATCCCGAGGTAGAAAAAAAGGGGGAAAATGTTTTTTACCGAAAACTAGAACTCGCCTCGAGAGTACAATAATTATCATTGCTTGCGTGATAAGACTTCAGAGATTTCGAAACCTCAGGTGGAAAATCTGAAAACCATCTTTCGATTTCGAGCATTAAGACATGAAATTTGAGACGGACTAGAAAAAACAAAGGCGGCTCCAACAAACGGGAATGGGAAACTTATCTTTAATAGTGATCTTGTTGAGCTCTCTATAATCTGGACACATACTCCATGAGCTATCTTTCTTGAATACCATTAGCACTAGTGCAGAGTAAGAACTTTGGCTAGGTCTAATAATGTTAGCCTCTAACATTTCTTCAACCATGCTCTCAATTTCACTCTTCTGGACATAAGGGTATCTGTATGGTCTAATGTTAGGAGGAACACTCCCAGGAATTAGGTGAATTTCATGATCATGATTTCGAGTGGGTGGAAGACCCTTGGGAATATCTTCAAATACTTTGGAATGCTTATCAATGATCTTTTGGAGATCTTGAGGAATAGATGGCTTAGATGTTT
>SNQJ01S0008813.1:107773-129136 GCA_010110895.2 Picea sitchensis | reverse complement strand
ACCTTCTTGAGACTAGTCAATAGGACTAGTTAAATAACCTATCTTACACCGGGTGTATCTACAAATTTAAGATGACCCAGAAGCTGAACGTTTTGCCACATCTACCTTACTAATTTCTATAAATATCCTCTAGAGTTCAGGGTCTGAAACATTACAGAAAAAAATTTATAGCGAAAATTCCGCAATGACTCAACTCAAGATGATTCCAAAACCCTATCTTGTACAGGTTGTATCTCTGAAAGTATAAGGCCTCAGGCACTAAATTTTGAACCCAACGTACCTTGATCCATATACTAAATATCCTCCAAGGAGTTTCTTCTAAAACATTGTAGAAAAAAAGTTATAGCGAAAATTTCACGGTGTCTCAGATGTAGCAGTGAAACCCCAAGACCTTGAGCTCTGATACCGTATGTTAAGAACCAAATATCAATATAGCATAGAAAAACCTCAGAAAAAGTACTCAACGCCTTGAAAAAGAGATAATTTCAGATAATAATCCTCTTCGAGGGGGCAACCTCATTTTACCCCACTTAAAATGTTCAAGTACAAGATGATTCAAAATGAAAATGTCTCCTTGATATATATAGGAGACTAGGAGGTATAATTACAACTAATGGCCTAAAGCCGACATAAATAAAATAACATTATTAATATAATATGCCCCAATTAAGGGGTAATGAGCCAATATTAGGGCTTAACAATTTTCCAAGAGGGTTCCCATCATTATGAACTCACTTTATGGTTTCCTATGCACTTGTTGCTCATGTCTCGGTGTCTATTTCTTCGTTGTTGTTTTTTTCATCCCACTTATCACTATTGTAGCCACACTTGACCTCTTTCCTTTTTATTTATCCTGATACCATTTTTTAACCTTTACCTCTAGAGAAAACATATGCTATGAGTGTACCTCACTTGCCAAGTTGTTTAATGGATTTTTACCATGTGACCTTGGGTCAAGTCACAGCAGAGAAAGACTAAATTCAGAAGATAGAACCAATCCCTATCTATACCAATGCATATAAGAAATAAATACTTTTATAAGGAGAGATAAAGAGAGAGAAAGAAAGAAATAAGGGAAGTCCTCACACCTTAAATCCTTCATTCGATGTCGATCCATGCTCTCGCTTCTTGAAGCACTACTGATCTATATCGAAACTAATATGCAATAGGAAACCAAGAATAGGTTGCTACAAGGTATTTATACATTCAAGTAGCATATATCATGTGCATGGATTCAAATACATAGGAAAGACATTAGCATATGACATCACAATGAACCAGTAAACACACAATAGGAAGGAAAGAGAACTCTTCTATTACCAACAATGTGAGAAAGGTAGTTACAACCTGATTCATCCTTCGGTATTGGTTCGGAGACAACTGTCCTGGGTTCCTCCAAAGACCATCAAGAATCAACTCAAGCGGTAAGGCTATTTCTTGGATAAATCAATAGGCATAGGAACACACCTTGAAGTTATAAAGAGAAGGAAGGAACATTGGAAAAGAAGTTTCCATGTATGGGATGCTACTCAAAGAATGAAGGGGTTTAGGGAAGCTTGCTAAAAATATTTCAGCATGATCTTGCACCTCGATTATTCTCCCTCATCTATGCCCTTAATGATGCATATATACCATCCTTGATAGGTTAAGTAGGTTGAATTATGTTTGGTACGGGCTCAGGGAGGTTGGGAAACCAGCCCAACCGAAAACCCCACCCGAAAATGTGGAATCATTTTATTTTTCACATTTTTTAGGGCATCCGCAGGCTATAATCTAGCAAGGAATGGATGTCCACATGTTTCACAAAGGAAACCCATGGATATAATCAAAAATCATGTTTTTAAAGTGACTCTAATGAGGGAAGTTGGGATTTTGATTAGCAAGTTAGGGAAAAGGGTTGGGCCATGTCACAAATGCATAGATGTGGCAATTTGTGCTATAACACAAGTACTCTTTTGCATTCACTTTCCCTAGGTCAGTTCAATCAACTTGGAACATAGATGCATACTATTCAGCCACTCATTCTCTCGAGATGATCATAATTTTACCTCTTTTTCGGGCTCGTAAAACCTATACGAAAAAGACACTTTCGAGTAACCTTTTACCTATTTTTAGGGATCGTAAAAATTGAACGAAAAAGACACTGTTGAGTAAACTTTTATCTCTCTTTCGCATTCATTAAACTGTGAAAGAGACAAACAAAAAAAAAATTAAAAAGAGAAAGGGGGGAACAATATTCTCTCTTTTTCAAAAAGTGGTAGTTGTCAGTCGTGTTGCCCTTGAACATGGCACCTATTTACGTCAGTGTCATATAGTTGGGTTATAGCTTGCCTACGAGTCATACCATTAGTTTGAGTCTTGATACTACTCCAACTAGTTACTCTTCCAGTTATTATGGAGAGTGCTTCAATTCCTCCTGCATTGTTGCACTATACCAAGTGGTGCTCTTTGATTCATGTTTCCAAGTTCATCATGAGTCATGCATATATGTTTAAGGGAAGTAATCCTAAGTCGGCCATATGTTGTCTTGTTAACCATCCACATCGACCATCCTTGTGTCAATGTTACTTAGTAATACTCTCTCTTCAACACATGCTTCGGTGTTTTCATGTCGATTGATAGGGGATACATTAAGGCCCTCCTTCAACAAATCTCTTCCTATCGACTTCATCATGTTATCTGGGATAGAAGTATAGAAACCAACTGGTACCTTGGAGCTTGTAGTCATCTTTGGAAATTTTCCTCACAATCAATAGTGGGTTTACATCATTGACTCTTAATCGATTGATTCTACGAGTGTTTGACATCATATCATCTATTCACACTCGTTCGATTGTACTAGGTACCTTGGGGCCCATTTTCATTATTGGTGCGTCCCCTCGCGTCTGTTAACGGTATACCTCAATGACCAATAATCAGATGATTTCTACCATGCTTGACATCATCTCATTTATTCACATGATGTAGATTTGTACCATCAAGTTTTGGGATGAAGACCTTGGGTTTGAGGGTCTTGCACTGATATAAGATACCCCTCTCGAGTTGCAATGGAGTATATCACTTTTGACTTTCATGTATACTGTGACATAAATCCACATTATATTTGCTCATGGATATGATATTTTTTTACATGGATCCACCGTGTATTTTTCATGGCCATGCTCTTACATTTCATGCCATGGATCTACAGTGTATTTTTGGCAGTCGTGCTTTGTCTATCTTGTACCGAGCATAGGTATGCCTGAATCAGGGAATATCTATACATACATATGGTTGATTATTGATTGTAGGTACTCATTGGATCCATGTTCTTCATCTTACTCCTTGACCTCTCTCACGTATATAGTATTACAGTATTTATAATGTGTTTTCCTCTTCTAACCTCACACGTTAGAGGGAATATGTTACAACTATATTTGTCACCCTGAAACTCAGAAGAAGACATACCAAAGAGACACAACCATTTTTCCTAAGAATTAATACATTTTTTAGGGACGTCGCACTTATCATAACTATCAACCCGTGACATGTCACGATACACTAGTGTTCAACCTGTGACATTCCAATTTGACGGAATTTTGATACACTTGAGGAAAATATCCAGTGATTCTAGTTGGGGATATTCGATACATTCTAGGAAATAAAAGATAGATGAGATGTCAATGTGTCCCACTCAAGAACTCCAAGTCACTTAGAGTTATGGATCAGTGATGGAGGCCTAGTCATCTCCTTCCATCACTCTATAAAAAGAAAGGCACTCTATGGTAGAATGGATAGAATTGAGGGTAAAGTTATGTTGTTGAAACATAGAGGAGATTCATCATCCATCCTCTTTCTTGAAAGTCAATATTAACTTGAGAGACGTCCAAGGAGGAGTTGGAACCAAGGGTTCCTAGGAGGCTTGCATCAAGACTCAAGGATTATGTTAAACTTGATGTAATGTTCTCTACTTTTAATTAATATAGATCAATATTGATTCCCCCTTTCAATGTTTGTTTAATCCATGATTATATCTTGCTTATAAAATTTTAGTCTCTCCTTGAGTAGATTAAAATACATCTAGTTCAAATTTTCCTTCCTTTAGCTTGGATAGATTAGAGAAATGTGTTTCTTATATTTTTTGTGCAGGTAAAGGGTTATAAAGAGATAGAGCGAGATTCCAAGAGCTACTTCATCCAAGGATATGCGAGGAGAACCTTCATAAATAAGGTACACTTTATTTCCATTCTCATAGCATAATAGGATAAATTTGATTGATCTAGGGTGTAAACTTATTGTTGTCTATCCCTTTGTCTATCTTGGATCAAGGGAAAATCCAAGGGAGCTTTGTTTAGTTCACTAACCGAGATCCTCTGTAACAACTATCGAACAAATACAATGCAAAAGAATGGAACCCCTTCTCCTCCTAGCAGCCCAATATTTAACATCACCCAATAGCCATCTAGGGGTAGGGTTTTGACTTCCCCAGCCCTCAATTGTGATAATATTTTGGACCTTATAGAATATTCTTGAAATTATTTATGTGGTTATCCCCATATTCCTAAGTAATGGGGCCTAATGTGGCATCCACTCATACCATGGTGGTCAACACAGTAGGTCAACTTGCGGGAAGCATAACTTATGCATGTGAGCTCTAATTGATGTGATTTTTGCACCATTGGAAAGGTCTCAATGTGTAGAATAACATTAAGTATTCTCAACAAAAGTTAAGAATTTTTTTTCCCCAAAACATTCCATTTGATGCCTCAAAATGGATCTAGAAGGTTTCAAACCCCATTTTTCCAAACTGGGACCTGCCATTAAATGACCCTACAAGATAATTTCTCCAATTTTTTCCACTCTAAAAGCATCGATATAGATGAAAATTAATATAATGATCCAATCCATATCATACCTCCCCATTTAGGGAGGATTTTGGTCCCCAAAAGATTTACTAAATGAGGTGAGGAAATTTTTCCTCTACCTTCTCCCCAGAGTACCACTTTGCTTTGCCTAGAAGTTGTCCTTTCGACCCAATATACCAAAGGTCATGCTACCCTTATATTGTAGTTATGGACTGCTTCTACAAAAGTGTATCCTCTACCAACTTTTTTGAGCATCTAGTGCTAATTCCTCCATGGAAGGTAGGATATGCTCCTCCTCCTAATCCAACATGGAAGACTCATAGAGTTTGAGATTCTCCACATTCACTACTGAGAAAATGTGCATATGTGGGGGTAGACTAAGTCTATAGACATTATCTCCCCACCTTCTTCAATATCTTTAAAGTTCCATATTGCATAGCCTTGATCTTCTTACTAGGACCATGGAGTCTTTCCTTGTTCATTTGTAGCCAAACTCTGTCTCCCACTTTGAAAGACTTTTTTGTTCTGTGTTGATCATGTTTGGCCTTGTATTTTTCATGTGACTTCTTCAGGGTCTCCTATACTTGCAAATGGGTTTTCCTATTCTTCTCAACAAATTTTTCTGCTCTTAATGCATCTTCTATGACACCCTCCCTCACTCCTCCTTAATTTCCATATACAACATCCAAGGGTGAAGGTGGAAAATATCCAAAGCAATTTTCCAAAGGTGGCTTACTAGTAGAAGTGTGGATTGCTCTATTATAAGAGCATTGTATGTAGATCAAATTTTCATCCTAGGTCTTCAGATGCTTCTGATTATAACCCCTCAAAATTTGCACCAAATTCATGTTGACTACTTCTATCTGGCCATTTGTTTGTGGATGGAATGATATAGATCTCTTCAACTTAGTGTCCATATTCTACCACAATGTAGTCCAAAATGTACTGAGAAATTTGGTATCACTGTTTGAGATGATGCTCCTCGGTATCCCAAAGTGCACCCAGACCTATTCAAATAACATGTTTGCTTCTTCTTGTCCTTTTATGGTGTTTTTATAAGGCATGAGAATGCACATCTTGTTGAACATGTTAACTACCACAAATAGATAGTCATGTCCCTTCCTGTTTGTTGGTAAACCTCCCACAAATCCAAGGAAATTATTTCCCAAGGTCGAGTGGGTACAGGGAAGGGATGGTGTAGACCTTGTTTCTTGTTACTGGGCTTACTAGTACAACAAAGTATACATCCTCTAATATACCATGCTACATCTTATTTCATTTTGGACCAGTACACATACCTTTGTAAGTTGGCAATTGTCTTCCCAACACCACAATGTCCTGCAAACTTGGAGGTGTGAGCCTCTCTGATAAGTTGGAGTCATTCATATTTAGGGACATAGAGCTTGTCAAGCTTGTAGAGTAACCCATTCTGGAAATGAAATTCAGCCTTGTCGTCACCTTCTTCTATAGGAATTTAGTTTGGAATTTGTTTAAACACCTCCTGAAGTTCTCATCTTCTATGTATGCCTCTCTATATGCATCATGGGTAAAAGGATCCATGTGCATCAAAGTTCCCAAAGTTGTAATATTGGATGTGGGTGAGCTTTAAAGCATGTCTTCCAACCTATTTGTGATTCCCTTATTATACTTGATGACTAGATGAAATTGATAGAGAAAACCCATCCACTTATAATGTCTAGTTTGTTGTAGCTTACTCTAGACCTACAAATACTAAAATGATTGGTGATCTATGTGGATGATGATATCCTTTCGCATCAGATAGTGCTTCCACTTATTTAGAACTTGAACCAGGGCATAGATTTCCTTGTCATAGGTAGGGTATTTCAGAATTGCCCAATGAAATATTTTAGAATGATAGCATACAGGCCTTCCTCCTTGCATCAAAATTGCTCCCATGTATACCCACTTGCATCTATCTCAACTTCGAAATGATTTTTCAAGTTTGGTAATGTGAGAACTGGTGCTTGAGTGGTATTTCTTTTCAGCTCATCAAAATAATTCAGTTGATTCTTCCCCCACTGGAAACTCTTACCACCCACCATTATGGTGTGGAGTGGTGTAGTTACTGCTGAAATGAAGCTATGAACTTGTGCAAGTACTGTGCTACCCCAATAAAACTCCTAACTTCAGTGAAATTTATAGGAACTGGCCATTTCATGATGGCATCCATCTTTGAAGGATCTATATTGAGCTCCCCTCCACCAATCACATACCCCAAATACACCAAAGGTTGCTGAGAAAAATCACATTTCTTGAGGTTAGCCAACAACTAGTGTTTGTTCAAAGTCTCTAACACCTACATGAGATGTGATATGTACTCCTCCAGAGTAGCACTATAAACCAATATATCTGACCCAAATAGACTATTGCAAATGAATCTAGATATGGGCATAACACATCATTCAAAAATTTCATAAATGTAGTTGGTGCATTACATAAACCAAATGGCATGACCAACCATTCATACAAACCTTGCCATGTATTAAAGGAAATCTTATAGGTGTCTTCTTCCTTGATGCATACCTAGTGGTATCTCAATTTTAGATCTAACTTGGTGAAATATTTTTCATGCTACAACTGATTTAATAGATCATCGATCCTGGGTAGAGGGTACTAATTTTTTAGTGTAATCTTGTTCAATGCTTCGAAGTCGATACACATTCGCCAAGTCCCATCCTTCTTTGGTAAAATTATGATAGGTGACCCGCAAGGTGAGGTGCTTAGTCGAATAACACCTTGCTCCAACAACTACTTCAACTACTTCTTCACTTCATTTGCTTCCGGAATAGATTGACTATACATCCCAATATTCGACAATTGGGAGTCTAGAAATAATTGTATTTAGTTCTCCACTTCCCTCTTGGGTGGTAACCTTTTAGGCTCCTAGAACAATCCTTTGTATGCATGTATAAAATCCTCCAACTAATGTTTTCTCTCTTTAGTACACCCCTCCAAGGATTCCTTTACTCTTATCGACTCATCCTCAATCTTATTTTCTCTTAAGAAAAGTAAAACATATTTAGTATTGGAACTAATCAACTTCTTGGCTTGTTTGGCACTTACTAGTGAGATATTTGACTTGCCTTTATGCACATTGATGATGTAGGACTTCCCATCCTTGATTATTTGGTATTCATTGGCTCTTTGCATGAATATTTCATCCATCATATACGTGTAGGGGCATCCAAACACTAGTCCACATATGTCAAGGGGTACTACTTCCAATTCCACTTCATCAATAAAATCATCACTTGCAAGAAATTTAATCTTACTCTATTTTGTTACCTTGATCTATGTATCCTTGTTTAACCACCCCAATTGATAAGGGATAATATGATCATGAACCTCCAATCCAATATTGTTGACCAGATCCACTAGTATGAGATTATCATGTGAACCAAAGTTGAACAAGGCGTTTATATTGGTCTTCTTGAGTTGGACCTTGATGTGGAAGAGTTTGGCCATCTCCTTCTCATCCTAGTTGTGAAGGATACTCAAATTCACCTCCTTATTCATTGATGTGCATACATATTCTCATCCACATTGGATCTTCTTTCAACCTGGTTACTCAAATATGTGGCTAGAACATTATTTTTCTTTGCATCCTTCTTGTGGTTCTTCGAGTTCAACTCTAGATGTAATTTCCAACACTTTTTCTCAATGTGCCCATAAATATTTCAATGGTTACAATAGTTTCTAGGATCCTTGCATTGATGTGCAGTGGTTTTCATCTTCTTATCCTTTCTTCCTTTGTACTTCTTCTTCCCCTCCTTGGAAGCTTCATGGTGCTCTTTCTGCTTGGAACTGCTTGGATTCCCATTCTTGTGGCCTATGTTTTCTGGATAATGTGCATGTACACATGTCTCACCCACTGTCCTTGGCTTGAAAAGAATCACTTGTTTTCATAGATGGCTATGTAGACCCCCCAGATACTTGAGGAGTACATCTAGGTTCTTGGAAGACATACCCAGCATGATTATCATCTTTTTGAACTCGATGGTGTACTCCTATACAATATTCCATTGGTCCTCTACATAACTGATAGGGTAGAATTGGGACTTTATGAGGGTTTTAAAGTCCCCCCACCTAGTTACTAGTGGATCACCCTTTGTCTTAAGTGTTTATGTATGGATTTCCCACCAAGTCAAAGCATGGCCCTCTAACTTGAGTCTAGCAAATGATATATTTTGTTCTTCATCTATATGGTGAATGCTAAAATAAACTTCTAGTTGTTGCAACCAATGATTTAGTTTTAGTGCATCGATCTCACCTTGGTATGGCTTTATGTCCACTTTTTCTTCCATCTTAAATAAATATTTTGAAGGGTTTATGGTATTGGAACTTAGATGCTCTTTCTCGGGTTCTTTATGTGACTCTTTTTTTGGGTCTTCACCATTCCTTGGTTTTCCATCTGATCCAATCTATGAGTTCAATCCTTAAAACTCTTTGAATAGTCCAAGCTTACTTGCTAGAGTTGCCATGAGGAGGGACATATCGTGAGATATGTCAACGACTTGCTCTTCTAGCCTCGCAAATATGTCCTCTAATGGATCTCAAGGGTTGTTATGAACAGAGTTGTTGGCTATGGCTAGAGTTATGCAACTTTCTTCTTAAACTGATTCCTGGATCCTTACAACTTTCCACAAATACCCCAAAGAAACCTGCTCTGATACCAATATGATCTATAAAATGTCGTGGATATTCCACTGGACAATTCGTCACAACTAATCTAATGAAATACCAAAATATTTACCATGAAGGTCAATTTCCTTTAGATCTCAGATTATTTGATTATTGGTTTTCTACTTAAAATGTATGAAATAGATGAAACGCAAAAAATAGAGAATGGAAAAAATACTCACACACCATCCACAAATAAACACAAGATATAACTTGGGAAACCCAATATGGGAGAAAACCCAACTAGAAGGTGAGGCCTCTTTTCTCTCTTCTTCAAATGCAAGTACAAAGAAAGAGGCACTCTCTGTGGAGTTTCCTTTGACATTATGGCTTGTATGGCTGCTACATAATCTCTCCTCTTCTATTATTCTCTCAAAATACCACACTTAGGTTCTTTTTTCAACTATGGAACAAATACAACGCTAAAGAATGGAACCTCTTCTCCTCCTAGCATCCTGGTATTTAACATCACCTAATATCCCTCTAGGGGTAGGTTTTTTACTTCCCCAACCCTAAATTGTGATAAGGTTTTGGACCTTCTAGAATATTCTTGAAAATCTATACATGGCTATCCCCATATGCATGAGTAATGGGGGATGATGTGGCATCCTGATGCAAACCTACTAGGTCCAATTACCTCTGGATAGATTTCTCAAACAACTCTATTGACAGCTTAGAACCCAGCTTCCCACAAACTCCTTAATCGACCTTGGATCTATCTTCTAACAGAGTTTAGAACCACTTTGTTACGTGCACCAATGGACAAGATAATTTCGAGCACATTCTTCTTCCTTTGGTGCGAAGTTTTAATTCCCACACAACCAAGCACTTGACCTTAGGCTAAGGTCATTGTCAGGGGAGGATTCTTGTTGTGGATCAATCACGATGTCCAATGGTCCCAACCTAACGATATGCAGTATCATCATCGGCATTTTTTTTTTACCAAGGAGAAAACACACACACCTAACAACCCCAACGATCTACCAGTCTCGACGACATATGTATCATCATCACTACTTTACCAGAGATAAACATACACAAGGCTCGATTGGCCCAACGACATGTTAATCCCGATGATACAGGAATCTATCTCCATCATTCTAGACCATCAATCTAGATTTAAATGATTAAATTGGCACCATTGATTCCTTTAAAACTTGCCAATATCCATTTACCGCTCCATTGTTGATCTCCTTCTTCGATTAAATCCACACCACCAATCTATTTAATTTTCCCATATCTTCATCATCGTCCCTACTTTTCATCAATAGGATTATCGATCTTACATCGTCAATGATCGTAGATTCGTCATTGTCGACAATCCGACCTTGCTCTACCTTTATCATCGCTGATTGTTCATTGTCAACACAACTCTTTAATAGAGTTTGGTATCTAGATGTGGAGGATCCCAATGATATAATTGTGGTTGTGTATTTGAAAAGGGTCTCCTTGATCAGATCTCATCCTTCCACTCGCTTACACTGTATAATGTATTCTACAGTCACCAAAATCGACTGGATCAGCCTCGAAACACAGCTATGGGTTGATTCTTCGCATCTACAACCTCGATCTACTTCTAAATATGTAGCAAGGATCACACACGATCACCTGCAAACATAATTGCTTGTCACTCTACCCAAACACATTATACGTAGAGTTTAAAACTGAATATTCTGGAAAACACTATTCCACGAACAATGATATTCATTAAGGCATATGAAGGAATAAGATTACAGCAAGAATGCATAATTCCTTCTTGGTCTCTCATACCTTTGCACACTCACACTCTTACACACAATCACCTTGATAACCTCTGTTCAATACAAAATAACCAATAAATCTTATAGCTCTCAGGTAGCTCACAAACCAACACTATCTCAACCAAACTCTAAATCTAGGAATTTGTTCCTAAATTTTAGTAACAAATTGACACCCTTCAACTAATCAAACAAAATGTCTTCTAGAGATATCTTGTACAACTATTACAATGAAAAATAAAACATTAGGGAACAAACTCCCTTATAAAAGTTTGTGACCCTTGGTCAATCTCGAAATTTACTGCTAGATGCTCCTGCATTAGACTCTCAGGGAAGAAAAGAATTGTTCTTGAGATATTCTTCACTAATGTCGTACTTAGATATTTACGGTGTTGTCATCCAAGTAGCATCCTCCACTGGTTGATTCTTCCATTTAACCAAATATTGAAAGTATTCTTTACCTCCGGTTTTCTTTGTCACTTTCTGATCCAACACTATTTCAATCTATTTTTGAATCGTCTTAGACAATTGTTCCTTCCATCCAATGGTCTGACATTCATCACTTACAAGTTCATCTGTTGAAACATTTTTTGTCCCTTTGAAGCGATACAAATCTGCAACATTAAATATTGGAGAAATTCCAATATCTCTTGGAAATTCAATTTCATAAGCAATATAAGGATTTTTTCTTAAAATTTTATATAGCCCAGTCTTCTTAAGCTTTATTTTTTTATATGTCCATGTAGGAAATCTCTCCTTTCTCAAGTATGCCATAACCAATTCACCAACTTTAAACTTCACTTTCGTTCTTCTCATGTATTCTTTATGTTTGTACTTTCTACTTCTTTCCTGCAATTTCTGCTTGACTCTTTCTTGTAGCTCTTACATGCTCACTGCAAAGTCTTCACCATCGACACTCCTCAATTCTTGTTTTCCGAAATTTATTAATTCAAATACACCTCGTGGATGAATTCCATACAAAAATTGAAATGGAGTCATCTCTTTGCTTCTGTTAGGTGAGTCATTATATGAAAACTTAGCTTGAGCAAGCATCTGATCCCTTTTCTTAGGATTGACATTCAAAATACTTCTCAAAATGTTTCCCAAACTTTTGTTCACCACTTTTGTTTTCCTTATTAGTTTGTGGGGGATGTGTTGAGATAAAACTGATAATAGTACCAAATTTTTTCCATAAATTTCTCCAAAAATGTCCCACAAATATGGTGTCTCTATAAGAAACAATGTTGTTAGGAAAACCATGCAGACTTACTACCTCTTTAAAGAACAAATTTGCAATATTTGTTGCATCACTAGTTTTTGTACAAGCAATTAAATGTGTCATTTTAGAGAATCTATCAACCACAACATAGATAGAATCGTTACCTCTTTTTGTCCATGGAAATCCCAACACAAAGTCCATGCTTATCGATCCCCATGGCCTATTTGGGATAGGTAGTGGTTGATACAAACCTGCATTTTGACTTCTCCCTTTAGCATGCTAACAAGTTATGCATTTCTCCAAAAATATTTTCACATCAATCTACACACCTAGCCAAAAATAAAAAGCATTAATATGAGCAAAGGTCTTGTCCTATCCAAAATGTCTTGATAGTCCTCCACTATGTTTCTCTTTGATCATATTTTCCCTCATGGAACATCTTGGTATACACAGTTTAGTATCCTTTAACAATAAGCCTTCTTATATCATGTAACTCAACCACTAGCTTCTATTGTTGGCAACTAGGTTTTCATAGGTTGCATAAGCATCGCTGAAGTCTACATCTTCTTTATACATCTGCTTCAATCCATCAAATCCTAAAGTTTTGACTTGAAATTATTGAAAAAATGAATTGATCCTACTCAATGCATCAACAACTTTATTTGCCTTATCATTGGTATGCTTAATCACAAATGCAAAGTTCTGCAGAAATTCAACCCACTTGGCATGTCTATGATTTAGTTTTGGTTGATTGCTTATAAATTATAATGCATGATTATCAGTATACAGAACAAATTATTTGGGCATGAGGTAGTGTTTCCATTTCTTTAGTGCTTGGAAAATTGTATAAACCTCCTTATTGTAAGAAGAATATTTTTGTTTAGCCTCATTCAACTTTTCACTAAAATATGCAATTGGTCTATGTTCCTTACCCAAGACAGCTCTTATTGTAGTTCCACTAGCATCAATCTCAACTTGAAAAGACTTACCAAAGTCTGTAAAAGTTAAAACAGGTTGTTCAATAATCTTCTTCTTTAACAATTTGAAATTTCTATCAGCTACCTCTATCCATTTAAATGGTTGTTTACTTTTCTTGATTGTTTCTACAATTGGATCACATAATTGGCTAAAACTTCTAATGAACTTTCTATAAAAACTTGCTAAACCATGGAAGCTTCTTACCTCAAACACACTTCTTGGAGTAGCCCAACTTATTATTGCTTGAACCTTTTTTGAATCCATTTTTAAACCATCTTCAGATACCACAAATCCCAAATATATCAAGCTCATTCTTCATAAAACTGCACTTTTTTAAATTGATCAACAATTTATTTCTTTGTGAGGTAATCAAAACCATTTTGAGGTGTCTCAATTGCTCTTCCTCTGTTTGACTATATATCAAGATATCATCCAAATATACTATCACAAATTTTCCAATAAATTCTTTCAAAACCTCATTCATTAACCTCATGAAAGTACTTGGAGCATTTGTGAGCCCAAAAGGCATCACCAACCATTCATACAGTCCATGATTAGTTTTGAAAGTTGTTTTCCATTCATCTCCTTCTCTGATTCTTATTTTATGATACCCACTCTTCAAATCAATCTTTGAAAAATATTTAGCACCACTCAAACAGTCTAACAAGTCATCAATACAAGGTAATGGAAATTTGTACTTTATTGTGATCTTATTTATTTCCCTTGAATCAATACACATAAGTCATCCTCCATCTTTCTTTGGGCTGAGTATTGTTGGAACAACACATGGACGCAAACTCTCCTTTATCAATCCTTTATCCAAAATCTATTTTACCTGCTTCTTTATCTCTTCATTCTCATGGGGTGTCATCCTATATGTTGCTTTGTTAGGTAAACTTGCTCTTGGAATTAATTCAATATGATGGTTGATATTCCTTATAGGGGGTAACACATTTGGCAAGTCATCAACTATAATATCAGAAAATTCATCTAACATGGTCTTAAATTCTGCAAGAAAATCATCCCAATTTGTATTTGTCAGGGTTACCTTGGGCTTGCTAATCAAAGAAAAATGTACATCTTATTTCTTGACTTCTTGTAGCAGTCCATTTCCACTCATCAACAACACACTAGGACCAGCTTCTTATTTGGCTCCTTCATCCTGCAAAGGCAACAATAAATGATTGTGTCCATCTTTTTCAAAAGAATATGTGTTCCTCCTAACATTATGAATGGATTTTCTACCGTACTTCCATGGTCTTCCCAGAAAAATATGGCAAACATACATGGACATTCTATCACATAATACCTCATTCTTGTAGCTACCAACATGAATTTCCACATTACATTTTCCATTCACCAAAATACGATGTCCTTTATGCAACCAAGACACTTTGTAGGGAGTGGGATGCATTGTCCTCTTTAATCCCAACTTCTCTACCATCTCAATGGAAACCAAATTGTATGTGCTACCACTGTCAATGACAACCTTGCAACACTTTCCTTTTGACTTGCATATAGTCCTGAATAAAATCTTCCTCTTGGTTGGTTCCTTAGCTTCCTTCTCTAACTTGATCAAAACTCTCTTCATCAACAATGATTCCCCTACCTCTGGAACTTCTTCTTTTGTGAATACATTTGCTTTCTCTTCTTTCGCTTTTGAAACATGTGCACTTCTTTGACCTGCTGACTTATTTTCTGGATAGTCCCATGACATATGGCATGTCTTTCCACATGTTTAACATCTGATTTCTCTACCTCTATCTCTGAATATTGAGAAAAATATTCTACTTATTGATTCTCCTCCTCTTGGTGACTAACTACTTGAGCTTCCTCCTTCATCTTTTGGAGTCTGAAATCTTCATCTGCCACTAGTTTTCCCTTTTCCTCTTGCTAGACTTCTTCCTCTGCTCTTCTGGCTTTGTTTTCTGGATAGCTTCTCCTCTGCCTTCAAAGCTACTTAGTAGGCATCTTCAATTGTACTCAGGAACAAAATGTTAATTTCATCCTGAATCTCATACCTCAAACCATTTATGTATCTGGAAACCTTTTCAACATCTTCCTCAACATGTCTAGCTCTAATACTCAACATGTAAAACTCCTCTATGTACTCCTTTACTATTGCAGTCTTACATCTAAGATTCTACAATTTTCTAAATAAATTCAGTTGATAATCCTTATGCATGAACTTGCTTTTGAATTTAGCAATCATTTTGTCCCAATTCTTAATCTTGGCTTTACCCTTTCGATTCATGTATGCTTGTAATTAATTCCACCACAGAGTTGTGTGACCTTTTAGCCTTGTCACTGCATACTTTACCTTCTTCCCTTCATCTACATCCTCATAATCAAAATATTTATCTAGATCATTAATCCAGTCAATCAATTCTTCAACATCCAAGTTACCTGCATACATTGCCACTTCTACCTTTGGTTTGGCACTGACCTTTGTGACCATCCTTATCGGTTTCTATTTTGTTGTTTCTTCTGCTTGCTCTTCCTCAAAGGTTTTTGTCTCTTCACTCTCGCTGACATATCCTGTGTCAGGATCCCTTTCTTGGTATTCTCCATGACTTCCATCCTTGCTCGGAGTTGTCTCACCTCTTGTTGCAATTCTGCATTTGCAACTGGTATTCCTCGACCTCTTCTTCTAGGTGGCACCATCTCTTTATTTATCACAAACTTGTTGTATGCGCTATGATAACAAAAATGATGCAAACCTACTAGGTCCAATTACCTCTAGACATAGTTCTCAAACAACTATGTTGACAACTTCGAACATGGCTTCCAACAAACTCCTTAATTGGCCTCAGATATATCTTCTAACAGAGTTCTGAACCATTATATTACATGCACCAATGGACAAGTTGATTTCGAGCACCTTCATCTTCCTTTGGCGTAAAGTATTTATTCCCATGTGACCAAGTGCTTGACCTTAGGCTAAGTTCATCAGAGGAGGAGGATTGGTGTGTTGAAATATTGTAACTGCAAAGTATATTCTACTTATGATTGAGTTATTATTAAATAGATCAATCCCCTTTTGTGGACTGATCATGTCAGGCTTTGTATATGACCAAATCCACTTTTTGGATTGGTCAAACCCTAATTAAATTATGTTAATTGAGAAGTTGGCCCCTAGGGATAATTAAAGTGGTTTTTACCACTAATTGAAGAAGTCGGCCCAGCTTGGTGAAGAGACACAACCCTAGCACCTAGCAGCTAGTATAAATAAGAGAGGATGATTCCTCACTCAATTCGCTCATCTAGTGTGCAAGTTTGAAGGAAGTTACAGTTGTCGAAAGAATAAGAAGAAGAAGAGAGAGAGGTGCATTGCTCAGTGTTGGATATTCTATAGTGTTTGGTTTATTATCTTGGCATTGTATTGGCAATCTATATTAAGGAATTTTTTGTTGGGTTTTCTTCCCCATGAAGATTTCCCAGGATAAATGTTGTGTACCTTGTGATTGTGTTTCTTTCAATGATCCTTCTTATGCCATTATTATCTAGTAAATTGAAAAGAACTTAATAGCATCTCTAAATTAAACATGGTATCAGAGCTTCACTGAATATAGCACCTTTCACTAGATAACCAAAAACGTCATTGTTGTCATACAAGAAAATTAGGGATTTTTATTGGAAGAGAATTTCAGCCTAAAAACTATTTAGGGTAGTTCTCCCTAGCCTAGCAAACCCATTGGCACCTTGACCACACCTTTTTCAGTGGCTAGAGCCTCTGGAAAGTGAAATCCTAGTTTTGGTTGGTACCAGAAAACTAGAAAACCAGGAAAGCAGAACATGTACCAGAAGTACCAGTCCATAATGGCGCATGTCAATTTTTAAGGGGTAAAACTTGAATTTTTTTAAATCAAGCCACTCCATCCTACTCGCCTCGTCCCAGTGCATCTAGTCCCTGGATCAGAATTCCAAAATTTGAAAGTTGAAAAAATAGGGTTTTCTCATAAAACCCTAAGTTAATGTTGCAGTTGCAATACCAGTTGCGGTTGCAGTATCAGTTGCAGTTGCAGTGCCAGTTCCTTCATGTCAGTGGCAGCACCAGTTACAGGGCCAGCACTAGCTACAGTACTAGTTGCAGTGAAAATTTTTGTGAAGTGTTGGGATTGTTTTGTTATTGTCCTAGTGCACCTTACCCTAGCAAGCAATTGTTAGAGGTATGTACTTAAATGTGTTTAAAATGCATTATTATTCCAAAGGGTACTTGCAGGAGAAAGGATCTATTTTCATAGATCTAGAAGGATCTCAGATCCAACACATTCAGAGGAATAATGCACCTCATGTTTGATAATTTTATATGCATCTATTCGTTATGACATTATATTGACATCTAGGTTGTATGTTGAAGTTATGAACATCATACTAACCCTTTGTCAAATTAAAGACAAGGTGTTAGATTGTGATTATAGTTTATTCTCTAACTTAGACTTTTGTCAAGATAGCATATTGTCTTAGTACATAAGACAGGTTGAATAAAGAACTTATCATCTTGAGTGAAGGAGACTTGAAAGAAAAGCAACACACTCATTCTTGAGGACAAGACTCTAGGTTCCAGGTTTGATTGATTAAGTTGATAAGATTCAAATTTGTACATGACAAGTTGATAACTACCTCATTACAAGTAAAACACCATAGTTGAGGTAGCAGTATTTGAAAAGTATTATACTTGGTAGCATGTGAGCACATTGAGATAAATTCTTATTGTAATAATTTACCAGATACAACTAGCATCTCCTCTAGGAGAAACCTCTTGTGTTGGTTCTGGGTTACCATGGAGGAACGTTTGATCACAACACTAGAAGAGTGTTGATCTCATTTCATATTGTATTTCTTACTTTTGATCTTTGTTTCAGGTAGGTCAGAAGTAATAGCTCTAAACGAGATATTGGGATGCTTGTTCTCACTGTTGTTTTATTATTATAAAGAGTATTATTCTTGTCTCTTGTTGATCTTGTTTCGAGCAGGTCACAGATGATAACCCTGATGAAGCTATAGTGAAGGTTGCAGAAGGCAACAAATTAAATGAGACATGAAGCAGATTATGTACTTGACCATATACATTCATGTACCAAAGAATATGAAGAAGAAGCTACCTTTTTTGATCGAGAGTATCTCGTATGGAGATTGATTGTAAGGAGAAGAAAGCTCCAAATATGACCGAACACTAGAACACAAACTCACAGTAGAATTTCTCAAAGGATAATGAAGCCACCTTGTCAGGAACCTGAACTTGTTTGAAATCTGACTCGGATTTTTATATGAATACTTGGTATTCAACACCAAGTATATCCTGTAAGAGATGATGAAGTCCTTGTAGACTCGGAAGAAATCAAGATTCAGAGTAAGCCTAATCTTCGAAAGGATTAGATGAAGAGACATCTTCCAGGACTGGGAAACAAATGCCATAAGAAGACTAGATTGTAGCTTCAGAGACTTCTAGGAGATATGAAATCTCCTGGGAAGATATCCTTGTTTAACTGACAGAGAAGGAAGCCAGTCAGAAAGACTGGGATATGGATTTTTTCGTGAGACTAGAAGGGAAGTCAATGTTGACTTCCAAGATTGATCTAACAGATCAGGCATGTTGCAGATGTACAAAGACTAAATTGTTTCCAGAGGATCCTCCTAGCAAGAGGGAGAATACTATGACGAGACACTTACTCCAGTAATTGAAGAAATAGTTCCAATATTCATGAAGACGACCAGAACAACCATGATTCATATACAATATGAGATGCAGGGGGAGAAATCCCCATATTTAAAATTGAGTGGAAGATGGTGAAGTACATTAGTTGGGCCATGGAAACATGACTACAATAGCAGATAGAGTTACCTCCATGAAAGGAGAAGGTCTATCTTCAGTATCAATTATTGAGCCACTCTCAGTTTAAGATGAAGTTGTTTTCATGATGAAGCAGAGGAGTTACTCTCATATTTCAGCAGTCACAGTGAGAATGGAGCAGCCATTCTCAGCTTCAGAGCAGCTACAGGTGTAGAATCCCAGTTCCATAGGAACAGTTGCAGAGAGAGTAGAGGACATACTCTCACGTAGTGAGATAGATAGTGCTTTGCAGAAAGCACATAGAGCTAGCACATGATTGTGCATATTAATTTGGAGTCGAAAAAAGTGTACCAGGATGGTAAAATGTAATGTGAAATTTTGGTTTGAAGTTGAAGATAGAAAGACTCAGGTCTGCAGGTTGAAGAAGGCTTTGTAAAAGTTGAAACAGGCTCTTAGAGCTCGATATGGAAGAATTGACAGTTTCCTAACGAGCTTGGGCTTTACCAAAAGTAAAGTTGATTCTAACCTTTACCTCAAGGTTATGAATGATGAGCCGGTGATGTTTCTACTATATGTAGATGATGTATTCTTGACAGATGAAGAAAATCTCATCATTGATTGTAAGAAGAATCTCACTACAGAATTTGAGATGAAAGACCTAGGCCTAATGCATTATTTCTTAGGTCTTGAGGTTTGGCACAACCCAGAGAAGATATTCCTTAACAAAGGGAAGTATGCATGAAATACTGAAGAGTTTTGATATAGTGGAGTGTAAATCCATGAACACACCCATGGAAACAAAGTTGAAACTCCTAGTTGATACTACGTCAGAATTAGTTGATGTTACATTGTATAGACATATCATTGGATCGTTGATGTATCTGACGAATACCAGGCCAGATATATGTTTTTTTGTGAACACCTTGATTCAGTATCTGGTAGAGCCTAGACGTGTTCACCTTGTTTCTAAAAAACATGTGATGAGATACCTTAAGGGTACGTTGGACTTTGGTCTCAGTTATAATGGATATCATGACTTCGGACTAATTGGTTATACTGATTCAAATTGGGCATGAAGTGTTTCTATTAGAAAGAGCACTTCAAGTTGTTGTTTTAGACTGGGATCAACCATGACTTCATGGCAAAGTGGGAAGCATTCCATTATTTCTCTCAGCATGACAGAACTGGAATACATTGTTGCATGTTTCGCCAGTTGTGAATTCATATGGCTTCGAGAGTTGTTGACAGATCTATTTGATCTAGATACGGAAGCAACAGTGATTTTATGTGATAACTAGAGTTGTATAAAGATGACGGAGAACCTTGTGTTCCATGATAAATCGAAGCACATAGAAATATGGTATCATTACATTATTGATATGGTTCATAGGGGAGCTGTAAAGCTCCAATATGTTGGCATGGATGAGTAGGTTCCAGATGTGTTGACTAAGCCTTTGTCTCATGTAAAGTTAGAATACTTTCGAGACAAGCTTGGTATAGTCTGAAAGGACCTCCCTTGAAAGGGGGAGTGATGTTGATGATACTATGGTATTCTGACCAACAACGGGTAGCTCAGTTAGGATTTTATATCCTAGGGGACTGATCATCCCTATACATATCTTGAAGGTCTAGTAAGGACTGTCTATCAGAGTACTTGTGCATGTATATTCCAGCTGTGGTCAGTAGTGGTAGCTTTGTTAGGATTTTTACAATCCTAGGGAATCCTATGATTCCTGGGAATATCCCGAAGGTCTGGTAAGGACGATATGTCAGAGTACCACGTGGTAGCTCCGTTAGGATTTTATATACTAGGGAATCTTATGATTCCTAGACAGATCCCTAGGGACTATCAGAGTACCACAAAATTTTGTTGTTGCACCTACCTCATTATGTTACCATATGTTGATGATGTTGTTATCTTAGCCTCATGTTGATGATGTTGATGATGTTGTTATCTCAGTCTCATTCTGATGATGTTGTTATCTCAACCTCGTGTTGATGATGTTGTTGTCTCAGCCTTGTGTTGTTGATGTTGCTCCGACCTCGTGTTGTTGATGATGTTGTACTAGC
>SNQJ01S0008813.1:45202-96150 GCA_010110895.2 Picea sitchensis | reverse complement strand
AAGGTAAAAAAAAAAAATTATAACCCAAAAAAACTTCAAAAAGGGTGAAAAACCCCAAAAAAAATTAAAAACATATTAAAAAAAAACCAATTTTAAAATTTTAAAATAAAAATTTTAATACAAAATTTAAATAAAAATTAACAAAAATAAGTTGAAAAGCCTTAAAACTAAAACAAAAATATTAAAATTTACATCAAAAACCTTTAAAAAAAAAAAATTACACAAAAAAAAAATTCATAACTATCTAAAAAAACATAAACATATTTTATAATATAACAATACCATTGTTATGTTATAACAATGTTATATTATAACAATGTTATATTATAACAGTCTTACATTATTAACATATTATTAAAAAAAACATTTAAATAAATTTGTAGCTTAGGTAATATTAATGTTTTTGTTAATTTTTTTTATTTTAGATTTTTTTTTTTAATATTTTATTGAATTTTGATTATTTTTCAGTTTTTTTTTCTAATTTTATTTTCTTTTCTTTAAGTTTTAAGGGATTTTTTGCTCTTCTTTTTAACAAAAAAACTTATTTTTGTTTTTTTTAATTATTGTTTTTCAGGGAAATTTTAAATTTTTTTCATTTCTTTCTAGTTTTTCTTTGTTTTTTACAATTTTGTTAGCTCATATGTTTTGAATATGGTCAATATAACAATACTTTTAAGAAATTATTTATGTTTCATTCAATGTAACTCGTATTTACTATTTTATTATTAAAAGTAAAAAATTATTAAAAAGTGGTGTTGAATTTTTAAAGTATATTGTGATATTTTCATGGCATTATGTATTACCTTGTGTTTTGCGTAATAATAACATTTAAAAAGTAAACATTTAAGGGTTTCTTTTATGATTTTGTTTACAGTAATGATGAGTTCTTTTGCCACATTATAAAAATGTGTCATTTTCATACCCCAATTTTAGAATGGGTGCTACCGGTAGTAGTACTTTTCAATTTGATGGTTGATTTTGAGGTTTTGGTTTTAATGGTACCAAGTGATAAAAATATGATTTAAAATGATCTCAAAATTTAACATTTTGAAAAGAAAAAAAAATCAAAAACATCTTATTTGTTTTTAGGTGTTGATTTTAAGGTTTTTCTGAGCTACTGTCTAAGTTTTGAAGCCTATGTTTGAAAAATGTTGTAATTTTGACCCCGTTTTAAAAAATGGTGCTACCTATAGCACCACTTTTTCATTTAGGGGTTGATTTTGATGTTTTTTATGCAAAAATATGGGTTTTTTGGGCCAGAGTTCTCGTTTTGAGGTCGCAGTTCTCATTAAGTTGGTAACTATGTTTTCGATACAAAAGACTACATACCTTGGCTCTTGCCATCCCATGAAGGCTATCAATGTGATCAATCATGAGTAGTGGAACTCTGTGCCTAGGTCCTGTGCATCCTTGCAGTCACCCAGGAACAAGTTCAATAGGTATGGTGCCCAGCTCATTGAGGTGCCTTCTGCGCACTAGGCTGCAACTGCAACAACTCCAGCTGGGACTTCCTCCCTGTGGCATTTTCTTAGCAGCTTACATGCTAATATTTTCACTTCCAATTATGTGGTTGCGTCGTTGATCCTCTTGATAATTATCCCTCTTATCCCCCTGTCGGTGCCATACTTCTTCTTCATCTCTTCTGCTAGCACTTTCTCCTTGGTTTTGTCATCCAGAAACAGCGCGGGATCCATCCCCAAATTGGTAACCCTGTTATTTGCGCAATAAGCTCAACGATTATGGGGACGGGCTTGTCCAGCCATATGTCCCCTCCATGTGTGATTGTTAATAGTTGTTTGACGCGTGATGTTGTGTACTGGCCCCTGCCAAAATGTGGTAGGTCCAACAGACCTAAAATTCTCATTTTCTCTAGCCCAGTTGCCCACTGGTATGGTTGGTTGATCGGTTCTCCAACTCTATTTGTGCTCGTAGTCTGTATAAAGACCCTCTTCGCAAGTTTCGGGAACTTGTCTTCATCTGCTACATCGTGGTATGAGTATTTGATCTTCTCAATATAACCCAGTAGCTCTGGTCCTACCTGTACCCTAGCTGGTATGCGCGGCAGAACGATTTCTATTGTTGGTTGCTTGTGAGGTGACCTTGGTATCTGTATCTTGTCTTGTTGATGTTGTGGTGGCTATCTCGAAGTTCCAATGGCTTATGGTTGCTCCTCTGTATACCATTTCGGCCAAGATGAGACATCTTCACCCGTCTCCCCTGTTGGGTGGTCTGAGATGGTCATTTGAGACTCATCTGGGTCCACTGTTGTTGTCGACTTCAGCGTCGTGCCATCAAATTTTGGAGCTACTTCTGTATTCTCTGGTTGCACCTCCTTTAGGGTTTCTTCTTCCTAGTTTTGTGGCTCCTGCGTCGTTGCTGGCGTAACTACATTCATGGCCTCTGTTGTTGGCTATTGAATTTCCTCCAGTATCAATGTGGGTTGTACTGGTATCATCTTTGGGGATGGGATTTCGTCGATATTGACAATCTCTGGCGGTTGTTGTTCACCTTCTTCCACATGTCCTCGTGACCTAGTATGAATTCTTCTTTTCCTGGTGGTCGGGTTCGCTTATGATTGCTTAGGCAGTGCCATGGCAGTGAATTTCAAGTGTGTGTTGGATTCGAACGGTCTCTATGGTCTCCGTGAACTCTCTTTGTGTTCTTTAGCCTCTTTCACTCTCTGTCTGTTCTCTCTTTGTGAATACACTATTGGCTCCCTTGCCTATGTGTTGCATGGCTTTCCCATGAAGCTTGTCGAGGATGCTTCCTTGACTACGGGTTTAATGCACCTTGATTACCGATTCAATGCATATTTGACGATTCTGTACTTGCCATTACTCCTATTGTGTTGTGTTCTATTGGTGCGATTAATGTGGCATCCCATTGGTCCTTGTTGTCCTTTAATTCTGCCTAGTGTTGTCATGTCATCTTGCTTTTGCTGACTCTACTTTTCTCGCTTGTTTCCTTTTAGATGTGACTATTTTATTTCTCCTCACCGAGTTTTTGTTTCTAACTTTGTGTGGCCTTTCTACCTCTGGCGCACTATGCCCTCTTTGGTTCTTTCCCTTTTGGTTCTTTTTCACTATACTATTTTTTTTATTTTATTTTTATTGTTTGGTGGGTGGTCGAATGTCCTTGTATAGCTTCATTCGGCTCCCATTGATCATCCCTCTGAGTTATGTGCCTGATAAATATCATAATTGTACATCTCCTCCATCTGTGACCGATTTTACTTTGTATGGTCCTAACCAATGCATTATGAGCTTTCCTGGGTGCTAAAATGATTTGTTGTCATACATCAGTACTAGATCTCCTTCCTTGAATGTTTTCTTATTGATGTGTCTATCGTGCCAAGATTTGTCTCTTGCTTTCTGGACTTGTTGGTGGAATCATACTAAGATTCGGTCTTCCTCCATGGTAAGTAACTGATTCAGTCTCTCATGTATTGTGCCTCGTTCTGTCATTTGTGTGATGGCTGCTACGCACAAGCTTGATACTAAAAATTCTAGCGGCACCACTGCTTCTTGACCATAAACCAGTTTAAATGGCGTGTGCTCTGTCAACTTTTCACACATAGTCCTGTATGCCCACAATATTGTTGGTACTTTGAGGTCCCAGTCGTCCATGTTGACATTGCAAATCTTTGTCAGTGTGTTCTCCAATATTTTGTTGAATGCTTCCACTGTGCCATTTTCATGTGGATGATACGGTGTGCTCTTTTGGTGATGGACTTCAAATTCTTCAGTCATCGCGTTGATAGTGTTGTTTATGAATTTTGTGCCTTGGTCGCTCATCAAAACTCTTGGGCACCCAAATCTAGTGATTACTTGTTCAAATAGAAAATGTGTTGTTGTTTCTACATTGCAATCCTTATCTGGTGCGGATTCTGCCCATCTTGTTAAGTATTTCGTTGCGGTGATAGTGTACCTTTCTCCTGTTCTTTTTGCTGGTGGGTTGATTGGTCCCACAAAGTTTATTTCCCATTTTTCAAATGCATGTAATGTTACTTGTGTTCGTAATGGCATCTCGTCTCTTCTGTTGGGTTTACCAACCCTTTGACAAACATTGCATGTTTGACAGTATTCCTTTGAGTCTATGTGAATCGTGGCCACCATAGTCCTGCTTGCAATACCTTCTGCGTGGTAGATTTACATGCATAATTCCCTCCTGCTATTCCCTCATGGGCTTCTGCTAAGACTCTTGGTCTTTCATGTTCTAACACACATCTTCGCAAAATTCTATCTGCGCCCATTTTGTATAAGTGTCCTGCAATCAATTGATAGTTGGCAGCGCGGACTACCAGGTTTTTATTCTGCACGGTGCTATAGACTTGTGGCGCAGTACCTGTACTCAAGCACTGAATGATATCTGCGAAGTATTCATCAGCAATCTGTACTGAGAATAATTGTGCATCCAGAAATTTGTCTTCTAAATTCATAGGTTCTTCTCCATTTGTGACCATTGACAGGTGGTCAGGTCCTGCATTCAATTTTCATGGCTTAACTATTACTTCAAAGTCAAATTCTTGAAATATCAGTAACCATTGACTGATTCTCCCCCCCAACACTGGCTTGTTGACTAGGTATTTCAGGGTTGAGTGATCTGTGAACATATTAAAGTGTTTTTCCAATAATTAATGTTTGTATTTATGCAGTGCATAGACCATGGCTAGGCCTTCTCTCTCTTTAGTTTTATAGTTATGCTTTGATTCTGACAACTTTCTACTCACAAATCCTATCGGGTGATCCAAGTCTCCCACTCCTGGTTGCACCAAGATAGCTCCAAGTGCTATGGTTGATGCATCTACATGTATGTGGAATGTCTTGTCCTAGTCTAGAAATACTAATATCGGCACAGTGACCATATTTTCCTTCAAGATATCCAAACCATGTTGGCACTCGTCATTCCACTGAAACTTTGTATATTTTCTTAGAAGCTTTTCCATCGATGCAATGATCTGTGCATATCCTTTGATAAATTTCATGTAGTAATCTGTGTGTCCCAACGTCACTCTTTGCTGACGAACTGTTTTTGGTGGTGGTAAATTAACAATTACTGCGATCTTTGTCGGATCTACTAATAAACCTTGTTTGCATACTATGTGGCCCAATAGTATCCCAAACGGTGTTCCAAATATGCATTTCTTTATGTTCAGTGATATATGGCACTCTCTACATCTTTATAACATCAGTCATAAAACTTCCACATGGTTTTTTAACAGACTATAGATTGTCCAATCATCGAGGTATACTTCAAGAAACTAATGGATGAATTCCTTAAACGCTGCAATGACCACTCTGGATAATATTGATGGTGCATTCTTCAGTCCAAACAGCATAACTGTGTAGTGATAAGATCCTCATTCTTTCACAAATGTGGTCTTGTATCTGTCCTCTTGTGTTATCTTAATCTGATGGTAACCTGAGAATCCATCAGTGAATGAGTACGCTTCATGTCCTCCTACATTCTCTAACACCTCATCCGTGAAAGGTGTAGGGAATGGGTCATTTAGGCATGCATCATTCAACTTCCTCAAGTCTACGCATATCATGATCCCTCCTTGTTTCTTGTCTTGTACTACCATTGGGCTTATCCATTATGACTCTTCGACCAGTTCTATGATGTCAGCTTCGATCATCCTGTCGATCTCAACTTTGACTTTATGTTTGTATATAGGGTTCAATATGTAGAGTCATTGTCTAATCGGTCTCGCTTCATGTCTGAGTGGTATCTTCATTTCGCCTAACTCTCTGGATATACCCTTCATCTCTGTAAATGTTGTAGGAAACAAATCGTTGTATTCGCGCAACAACTCTATGATGCTTTCTATAGTTTTCTCATCCTAGTAATCTCCAATGTTGGCCATTTTGGGATGCTCGATTGTCCCAATGTTGACTTTATTTACTTTGATCGACGTGGAAATGACTTCTAATTCTATGGGTGGTCCTTCCACATCTCTTTTGCCTTCTACTTATTCAATATGAATATCGTGCAGATCATCTTCATCTAGTGCTTCTTCTTGTACGTGATAACAAGACAACAGTTCCTTAACTGTTTGTTTGTTCCGTTGTTTCTCTTTTGTGATCAGTTCTACTTCTGGTTCTTTGATGAATATGACTCCTCTTATCTGTTTAAGGGTTGCATCTATGTTTGGGTTTTCATGTTTGAATGAAAATGTGACGGTAAAATTTTGTTGCAATGTCGTCCATGTCACAGTTCCTTTGCACAACTCCTAGTCTGTATACCAGTTCATTGGTATGCCCTCTAGAGTGTGTATGAAGTGATGAGGCCATTCCTCTGGGGGTGTCATTTTCCATAGCGTTCTACATGCCTCTAAGTGTTTCGTTGGTGTCCCATGTCCATCGCACTTTTGTTGTTTGTTGTTTTTCTGTTATGTGTTGAACCTTATGCGCAATAGCCTCTTACATTGGTACCAATTTGTGATGGTCTCCTTGTGCGCACCCAACCATCTTGCAGGTGTGGCCTTGAGTGCTAGATCAATTGCTAACAGTCTATGGTTCTCTAACACTGTGTCTTCATACTGTGTCAAGAATGTTTCCAAATCGTTTATTTCATGGAAATTGGGTGGTTCTTTGATTTCTGTGCCTACCCATCTTACTGCGCGGTATATTTTTTCACATCTTCTCGTGGATACTTTGTGTAACCTTTGTTGCCAATTCTCTAACCTGATGTCTGAGTCTGTTGCACATGAAGTAATTCTCCGCCAACTGAGTATCCCATCTACAGTTGGGTTTACGTAATCCTCATCGCGCGCAGTTGTTCTGTACAACTGGTCGATTTTCTCTAGGTCTAGGCAAGTAGGTTCTACAAACCTCTCCCCTTCAGATGGGTCTAATGGTGCGATGACCCTGTATTCTCCTGACTCAAATCTCATTTTCCTGGTTTTCAATTTGATTATAGCCTGGTTGTCAAATGCCCAATCCATACCAAGCAACATTGGGTAAGGTGTTGTGTCGTCTACTATTTCAATGACTTCAAAGTCTTCTTTAGTGCACACTCCATTGAGATCTACTATCACTCCTTTCAGTCTACCAATTGGTAAGACTCTCTGTTGGTTTTCCAATTTTAATTGAACAGGTGAATATCCTAATGTTGGCTCTCTTATACACTGACATGTCTTCTTTAGTAATACATTCACTTCAAATCCTGGATCTAGTATAATGTCTCCCATGTTGAAATCTTCGATGTTGGAATTTAGTCTGAACTCCCTACTTGTTCTTCTTCTTGTATGTAGGTGATTGACTATCTTTGGTTCTAGCTTTCCTTCCGTCTCAATGATACATTTTTCTAGTATGCTTTGCAATATTTTCATAGATGATGGATCGTTTAGTACCTTTACACATGATTACAAAAAGCCTTTGATTGTACTTACTTGTCACGTGGACTGCATTTCGTTGGTATGATCCAACAATGGCAGCATATCGTATTCTGGTGCTTCTTTGTTCTGTTGCGCAATTGAAGTCGATGCCATGTCCCCCTTCTGAAATTCTTGTATGGCTTGCTTGAATATCTCCTTCTCCTTTTGTGCGTCAAACTGCTTCTTTGGTTCGGTGTTCTTCTTCACCCACTAATTTTGTTCTGGTTCCTATCGAACTACGTCATTTCCTGTTTTAGCTCCTCTACGAGTAACAATATTGATGTTTCGTCCTTCATCCCTTGCTTCGGCTGAGATCCATTGAATATTCTGGTTGTTCTGGTTCCTCTTTTATTGGATCTTTACTAGTAGTGTGGGACATTCTGTGGTATCATGATCCGATGCGTGACAATACATACAAGGTGTTGGTGGTAGCGGGCATTCTCTTGCAGAATGTCCTGGTTGTTGACAATTGTGACATGTGATTGGTCCTCTACCTCGTCTGAAACCTCCTCTCACTCGTCCTCCACCTCTGTAGCATGCTCGATCACCTCTTAGCGCGTTACACTGAGGTGTCTGATTATACTGCGTGGTATTGTACTGAGGTTGTGTCGGGTTGTAATGCGGCTACGCATTATTGTATGTTTGTTACGCAGTATTATACTGTTGTTGCATAGTGTTTTATGGAGCCAGGACAAGATTGAGTTGTGGCGTTGCTTGCTCGGTCATCATTTCGGCCTGTACTCTATATGCATATGATGTCCTTTCTCACATCAGCTCCATAGTTCTACAATCTTTGTCATCGTGGCCCACTGACTTGCAAAAGGTGCAATATTAGCTCTTTGGGACTATCTGGTATTTCTGCATCATCGTGCAGTGATAAGGGTCGTGACCTAGTTTCTTGCAGATTTTGCACCATAGTACTCCTGGTGGTAACAGATTTGGCATTCCTATTACCATATATTGTGCAAATGTTGGAAATTCATTCTTGTGGTGTCCTTCCGTCCTGCATGTGGTACACCAAATGGCTTCTTGTTTGTCCTTGTTCTTATTCTGGTTCAGCTGCAACGTTAGATTCTTCAAATCCTCTTTCAGTTCTTCAATAGTTGGGTCTGTCTGTTGGTACTGGTTTTCTTCCAGTTGCAGGGCTGCCTGCAAAGCCTCTACCTGAGCCTGGAACTTCTGTTGAATGGGTATTTTAAATGTGGGAGTAGTGAGTTGAAAAAAAGTGACGATGTTACATATCGGTCATGAGGTATTTTAACTTTCCCTTTAGTCACTTGAATCTATGATCAATCTCCCATACAGACTCTCCTGGTTTCTATCTTATTTCAATCATCTCGTTCACGTACTGATCCTTTGAGCTTGGCTTCTAGAACTCATTTATCAGTAACTTCTTAATGTCTGCCAGTCTCATTGTCATCCCAGGGCAATGTTTCTGTCTAGACTCATGTATCAGTCTAGTGTGCGATCTCTTAGCGTAATATCTAGTTGTGCAAGTTTAGTATCTTCATCAGTAAACAAATGAACAAATGCTTCTCAGATCTTTGCACAAATGAACAAATGCTTCTCAGGGTCTTCTGTTGCTTCTCCCCAAAATTCTGGTAACCTGATGGTGGGATCGTGTCCTTCCATTTTGAATACTGAACTACTACCTCCTCTGCGCGATGTAGATACTTGACTAGTGTTGCTTGAACTAGCTCCTCTAGTTGTTGCTCCTTATGTAGATGTACTTCCTGCTGTCGGACTTCCTCCAAACTTCAGTTGTCTAAATGGTGGTGTTCTCTTTGGTGTATTAGTCGCACATGGGTTTATGGGTTCCACACTGACATTAATATGGATAGAATGGTTGCCTTCTCCTCCAGTTCTTGGACCTCTCATCTTCCTTTCATATGTTGCACGAAAGATTTCCTCAATCTACTCCACAGCCCAGAGATCCTCTACCTCTTCCTCATCACTCACCAAGCATTCACTCGTGGCTACAGCTCTCTTCTTGGTATTCACCTTGTATTGGTAGGGTACTCCACTACGTGTCCTTCCTATTGACGCCAAGATCCACTTGATCTGGTCGTCATCCATCATGATCGGGTCCAAGGGTTCCTCCTCCTTCTTGCCTTTATCCTTACCTCCTTCCATTTCTCCTCTCTTTGTCAGTGCTTCCCCCCTTCCCCCATTTATGCAAGGAAGTTTAGTTGTCTTATTCCATTATCATTACACCTTTGTTATATAGCAGTATCTTAATAGAAGAATACAGTGATCAAATGTACCTTCCTCGAGGTCCGCGTAGAAATTTGTGCTCCGCTGCGTTGTATGACTTCATTGTGTCAACTGTAAACTCTGTTATGAATCCTGCCACAATACTGTCAAGCCAAAAGTCTACTGTGTGGGTGAACTTGTTGTTCACCTATTGTAACTGCCCAATCTGTATTGGGGTCCACTCTAGCTGTCTAATCCGGTTCGTTGCATGGTTATCCTTCAACCTTAGTATCCACTCCTGCAATAAGTGTGGAAAATCATAGAAAAAGACTCCGTGCAAATCAGTAAACACGTATTTGTCCAGATATTTGTGGGGTGTTATTCTAGGGTTTCTATTGTCTTTCTATACAAACTCTAGATCTTTTTGTTCTCAACCAGCTTTCGATCTATGCTTTTGTGGGGTTCCACAGTCTCAACATTCCCTTATAATGTCTCATTGGTCTCTGCCCTAACCTTTTCTTGATCTGCCTCCGACAAATCTTCAACTTATCTCATCTACTCAATCCTCTCTTATTCCTACCAACAGCAATGGAACCATTTGTTGGTTACTCTTCCTCTATTCTACTCTGATTTATTGACCCAGGGTTCATGTCTTTCGGGTTTCCAACAAAGCCTCTAAAACTATCGGCTCTTCTGGTAAACCAGAAGGAAACACATCGCACAGAATGCACTGCGCAGTCTCACCTGAGATAGCTTTAATGGGTGGTTGTAAGACTCATGTGATTACAGCCTAGGATTGAGTATGAGATATGAGCGCTAACCATTGAACCATCTATTATTACTTACAAATGCAACCTATTGTTATTCACGACTATGTAGTGACTTCATTAGCTTATTGCTTTAATAGCACAACCATATTTCATAGGCAATATAATAACTCATTCATTCATTAAGCACGACAAATAACTATTGAAAGAAGGATAAAGATATGCATGCATTCATCACATTACAGAGATATTACTGTGGTTCACCCCCTCCTAGGCTACATCCACAAAGATTTGGCTGTTGGCTCTTTTATTATGATATTTTTGCATCTACAACATCACATGCTTACAATTCTCCTTAGATGGATAAGATCTATATGAGTCGAACTAGATCGCTCCAGGCTCCTCAGCCTGCGATCTAATCCTCAATATCTACCTTCTCTCATCTCCTCTAGCTCAACAGCTTACAACATAGTTCATACAACAAAATACTACATATCACATCCACTCATGCGTAGCTACAATAATCAAGAACTGAACTGATTACATGCCAAAAAATACAAAAACCCGAATGCTAACTACATCCGAACAACTACAAAATCTGTGAACAACACCCTCTATAATACCTCAGTATCGGTATTTATACATCTTTGGCTCTTCAACCATTACAATACATTACCAAAACCCTAACCCTACTGATGTTAGGTCTTCCTCTCATGTGTGTGTGTTGTTCTTCCTTCCAGTTGTTGCTTTCCTTGTGCATGCTTTCTTGCATGCCTGCGTGTTGTGTTTCCTTCCAACTATTGCTTCACTTTCTGCATTCTTTCTTTCCCCACGATCATCCTTCTTTCCACTTCTGAAGATGATGATGATGTTGCTACTTCAGCTTCGCGCTGAAGATGTTGATGATGATGTATCAGTCTTGTACTGATTGATGATGTTGTATTAGTGTTATACTAATTGATGTTGATGTAGAGAAAAATGATGATGATGTCATTCCAACTCCATGTTGTGAATGATGATGATGATACTATTACAACTCCATGTTATGAACGATGATGTTATTGATGATGAGAAAAACTTTTGATGATTTATAGATGTGCCCTTTAGTGTTCCAGATGCTAATGATGTTGTTGCCCTCTCTCTCTCTCTATCTCCTGATGATGTTGTAGAATAACCTTCTTGTTAAGGGGGAGTGTTGAAATATTGTAACTGTGAAGTATATTCTAGTTATTATTATTGAGTTATTATTAAATAGATCAATCCCCTTTTGTGGATTGATCATGTCAAGCTTTGTATATGACCAAATCCCCTTTTTGGATTGGTCAAACCCTAATTAAATGATGCTAATTGAGAAGTCGTCCCCTAGGGATAATTAAAGTGGTTTTAGCCACTAATTGAAGAAGTCAGCCCATCTTGGTGAAGAGACACAACCCTAGTGCCAAGCAGCTAGTATAAATGAGAGAGGATGATGCCTCATTCAAACACTCACTCAAGTCACTCATCTAGAGTGCAAGTTTCAAGGAAGCTACAGTTGTCGAAAGAAGAAGAAGAGAGAGAGAGAGAGGCGCATTGCTCAGTGTTGGATATTCTATATTGTTTAGTTTATTATCTTGGCATTGTATTGGCAATCTATATTAAGGAAGTTTTTGTTGGGTTTTCTCCCCCGTGAGGGTTTCCCAAGATAAATGTTGTGTACATTGTGATTGTGTTTCTTTCGGTGATCTTACTTATGCTGTTATTATATAGTAAATTGAAAAGAACTTAATAGCATCTCTAAATTAAACATGTTGTTGTGGAGCAATCACGATGTCCAACAGTCTCGACTCGGCAATATGCAGTAGCATCGTCGATGTTTTTTTTAACCAAGGAGTGAACACACACACACACACCCAACAACCCTGACGATCTACTAGTATCGATGACGTATGTATCGTCATTGATACTTTACCAGAGAGAAACATACACAAGGCTCGGTTGGCCCGACGATACATGAATCCATCTCCATCATTCTAGACCGTCGATCCAGATTAAAATGATTATATTGGCACCATTGATTCCTTTCAACCTCATCAATCTCCCTTTACCTCTACATTGTTGACCTCCTTCTTCGGTTAAATCCACACCGACAATTTATTTAATTTTCCCAACTCTTCATCGTCAACCCTACTTTTCATCGGCACAATTACCTAGCTTACATCGTCGACGATCATAAAGTTGTCGTCAGTTGCAATCTGGCCCCGCTTTTCCTTTATCGTCAGTGATTGTTCATCGGTGATACAACTCTTTAATAGAGTTTGATGTCCCTATGTGGAGGATCCTAATGATATAGTAGTGGTCATTGATTTGAAAAGGGTCACCCCAATCAAATCTCAGTCATCCACTCACTTACATTGTAGAATGGATTCTACAGTCACCAAACTCGACTAGATCGGCCCTGAAACGCAGCTATGGGTTTATTCTTCACCTCTGTGACCTCAATCTACTTCTGAATCCATAGCAATGATTTGCACATGATCACCTACAAACACAATGCCTCGTTGCTCTACCCAAACAAATTATATGTAGAGTTTAAAACCAAATATGTAGGAAAACATGCTTCCATGAACAATGATTTTCATTAAGGCATATGAAGGAATAAGATTACAACAGGAATGCTCAATTCCTTCTTGGTCTCTCAAACCTCTGCACACTCACACTCATACACGCAATCACCTTGCTAACCTCTGTTCAATACAAAATAAATAATAAATCTTACATATATTGGGTATCTCACAAACCAACACTATCTCAACCAAACTCTAAATCTAGGTATTTGTTCCTAAATTTTAGTAATAGATTGACACCTATCAACTAATCAAACAAAATATCTTCTAGATATATCTCATACAACTATTACAATGAAAAATAAAACATTAGGGAACCAAATCCTTTAGTAAATTTTGTGACCCTTGGTCAATCTCGAAATTTACTACCAGATGCTCTTGCATCACATCCACTCGTACCATGTTGGTCAACATAATAGGTCAACTCACAGTTTTTTTTATACAAGCTCCAATTGATGTGAATTTTGCACCATTGAAAAGGTCTCATTGTGTAGAATAGTGTCAAGGGGTCTAAGCTAAAGTAGAGAAATTTTTGACCTCAAAAAATGTTTTTTGATGCCTCAAAATGGCTTGAGAAGTTTTCAAACCCCAATTTTCCAAACTGGGACCTACCATTAAAATAACCCCACAAATTGATTCCTCCAATTTTTTTCAATTTGAAAGCATCGAGATAGATGAAAAATAATATAATGATCTAATTTGAATCAAGAGGATTGCAACACTGGATCTTTCTTTCGTATATGTTGAGTGGGTTGGATTCCAAATGCTTAATAGTAGGGATTAAATCCAAGGAAGAGGCCCAATTGGAGTCTTCCCTGTTTGAAATGGAATAACTGCCTAAGTTAATGGCTCAACAACCGCTCGATGGGATTTAACAAATTCTTTCTTTCTCTTCTGTTTCTTTTGGTTTTATCAAAACTAAGCTAAATGAACAAAGTGACTTAATCCTATCATGGGGATTGTCTCTCGAGGATAACCCATAGAGTAATCCATAAAAATAATCGTGCTCTTTAATATACTTGTTTGGAATAGTCCTTTCAAGGCATTAATACTAATTACACATTATATAATTGAAAGAGATGAAAAATAAAAAAAATCCCCAGAATTAGTTCTATGAGTAAATCGAAAAATAGAAACTGAAAGTGAACTTATTAAAGGATAGAAGCAATTTAATCAATACTGCAAGATAACTTATAGAAAATTAAAATCTTACTAAATGATTGATACATTCACACAATGGAAAAACAATCCATGATCATGGGTAAATGCATGGTAATTCCTTTGTCAAAAATAAATAAATGCTTTTGCTTTGATCCAATTAATCAAAAGGATCAACCTTGAACATAACTCCTAGCTCACCATTGTTTCTCACAAAATAATTTCAAAGTTCTAATAGTCAAAAAGTCAGGGCTAGTTCTCCCCTCACTTAATTTACAATCTTAATTATAAAAGCTAAAAGTAGTAAAGTCAGAAAAGTAAATGTAAATAAAATCAACAAGTTTCTATTCTCTGAGTCATGTGCCAAATCTCGCTATTGTGCGCTCGTGCACTTCAGACAATTCCTTTGTTGGTACATCAGTCACCGTCTCTTCAAGAATATCTATGTTTGGACTAGGGGTCATGGCCATTGCATGTGTAGCATCATATTCGACCCATTTTTGAAACATTTCCTCGCAGAACCTTTGTTGAGGAACATGTGGCTATCCATGGGTACACATAAGTTCTCTCTCTCCCATCTAAAATGTTGGGCGTGTTTATCGATTTCTAGAATCATGAACTCCATATTGGCTCAATTCCCAATTTATTTTAACATAAATTCTGAAGGTGACCACGCTCAATCGACGTGATCTCTTTGATTTCATTGTCACATTTTTCGTCCACCTTCTTGAAGTCAGCTACCACTTGATCAAACGATTGAAAATCTTATGATGGATAGAACATAGGTAAATTATGTGTTATCGCGGTCTCATCTATCTAATGCCAAAACTCTGTGCATTCCTCCCATTCCTTTATTGATCTATCCTTCTACCCATATGACACATCTTTCCAATAATCTAGAGATCTTTGTATCCTAGCATGTCCTTCTTTGATTATCATACATATGTCATGCTCTTTGTCACCATGACCTTTTTGAATCTCCATAATATAATTTACTTTCTCTTATGTCCTTGCTTGCATTTCATGTCACTTCAATATCTCTTTGTGCATAATTTCCAATAGTAAAGTCTCCTCTTGCAATTCATTCATTTTAGCAACAAAGTTCACCCTGACTTGTGCATGTCGACAATCTTCCTCCTATATATGCTCTTTGAATTTATTAACTGTCCCAACAAATTATTAGTAGTATTCCACTTGATTTCTTAGGAACTCTAACTCCTTCTTCATACATTCTACTTAAACTTCATCGGCCACAAATTTATCAATAGTAGCATGTGAAATCTCTACTCCCACGGCAACAAGCTCACTGAGCTTAGCCTTTGACGTGTCAAACAAAGGTTCTTCAGTTGTACATTTTATAGCACTATTAACATCGATCCTTTTCCTTTTCAGTGTTCTTCTCACAATGGCATGCCTTTTTCGGTTATAAGTTATAGACTCTAGGTCAGCTACCTCCTTGACAACGTTCTAGAATCTGTCTATCACCCCATGTTGATGTTTTCTGAATACTTCCCAGTGTATGAAATTGTTCAAACAAAGTTTCCTTCCTTCTGTCTATAGTATTTCCTTTCGGTGATTTTGGCAATCGACCAACTTCCTTTTCTTTGTTACTTTTGGCTACATCTTGCTTAGTATTTCCTTGTTTGTGCATTCCATCTATATTCTCGTCTTTTATTGGATTCTCCTCTTGATCGAAGGCACTCTCATCAGTCTCAGTCAAATCAATGACCTCTTTAGGCTTCTTAGCAGTTTTTTATTACTCTTGTTTTACTTGTGAATGCCCTTGCTCATCATACTTAGTTGTAGTCTCTTCTTGCCTCTTGATTCTTATCTCTTCTTCTTGTTTTTCGATATGCTCTTTCTCTCTCTATTTTAGCAAATCCTTCCATCTTTTCTCTGCCTCGATGACTCTCTACTTCTCCTCTAATTATTGTTGTTGAGCATCTTCCTCCTCTTGTTTTTCTTTCCACTCGTACTCTTTTTGTTGCTCAGCCACCTATTCAGCTTGCAACCTGGCATATTCCTCTTCCTTAGCTTTCAATTCAACTTCTTCTTTCCTCTGAGCCTATTGTACCTCTTACTTATCCTTATTAGCAGAAATTATTTTCTCTAGGTCAACCAATTTCTCATCAAAATACATAGTCTTGAAAATCACAAGTTGTGGATTCTTCTCTCTCCAACACTTCATCCTAATCCTTCATATGTTGAAAAAATAGCTCTTCCTCCTATTACTAGTGACCATACAACCAAGATGCCATAACAAGCACACAACTATTGAAAACAAGACCCTTCCTATCATCTCTTTAGAATTTCCCTTGAGGTAAATGATATTCCAAGTGTACAACAACCTCTTGGTGAGCATGTTTGGGATCCTCGATGAAGAAATGGCCCAACTTAAAACCGTATGGAATGAAAATATTCTTCTTCACTTATTTTATAAGTGCATCATTAAATCCTTGATAAACATTATGATATGCAATATCCCCAATTACTAGACAATCTAGCACATACTTTGGTAATAGATAGGGTGGCTTAGTTGCACCAAAAATCCCAATGTACGTATAGTTTTCTTGAATGTACCAATTACCTATATGCTTAATTAATTCCTTTGCATCATCAAATAACATTAGGCATTATTCTCTAAATACAACATAATATAGTCTCGCTAGAAAATGATCCCAAATCTTGATGTACCTTTTCTTATACTTGTGTTCCCACAACACTTGAAAATTCACATGCAATGGGGCCTTGGTAGAGTACCGACTGAAATTCAAACCAAGGAAAGCATTACTGGCACAAATAACGTCAAGTAAATAAGATTCCATGTAGAAAGTAGGAACCATACCTGATGTTTTCTTAGCCTGGTGATCCTTTTCAATCATTAAACCAAGTTGATTTGAAAAAATAATTTCCCAATTGAATAGTTTCCCCATCATAGTTACCATGTATGTCAATGGAAACCAAGCATCCAAGAACCTTGAACAATCCTTTTCTCCATATAAATGACACAATTATGCCATTAGATACATATATGGTTCTCAGAGATTAGTAATGGTGTATCAACCACTGGTCATGTTGACAAAATTCTTACCTTCTTTCCACCACCCTGATAAGTTTTTACCAAGTTCATGGTTATTATAAAACTTGTTGACAAAAGTGGTGTCTAATGAAACCTTTGGTCTCGAAAATTTGTAGTAGATGTTCACATGTTCTAGTATGAAAGAACCAACATGATTCCCTAGAGAATCCACACATATACTTCCATTTGTGAGTGTTCAATCAACCACCTAGTAGATGTTTTCTGAACACGGAAAGACCAAATCCCTTGTGACCATAGAGTGCAGTCGAGATTTATGAATATCAGTAAACACTTGGTCATCCACTTCTCAAACCAAGGGGTCATTCTGAGGAACGGTATCAGGATAGTCCTCATCTTTGAATTTTATAAACAAATCATTCCATCTTGGAAACACCATCATCGAGTTAGTGTTGTGGTCCATATCTTTGAAAATTGGGATTATTATAGGCTCCTCCACAACCAAAATCTAAACAACTGGCATGTAATCATCTATTGCATCATCAAACTCAATTGATTTTCTAAGTGGGCCCTCGCCTACTTCCCTCAACTTTGCCTTCGGTGTCTTAATCATGATTTTTACTGGTGTTTTCCTTGAGGCATGTTCCCTGTTTTCAAGAAAGTTTAACTATAATAAGCAATACTACCCAATTTCTCCAAGTTATCTTAAAAAGGGAAATCATAAACAAACAAATTCTAAAACCATAACTCCTAACGAATTATAATGAAATTCACACATTCTTAACTCTGAGTCGAAAAATACCAAAGTATATGTGCTTCCAATCTTCTTGGAAGGAATAAGTTTCATATGCTTTGTTGCTTGGCTACTATAGATGGATAATGATTTACAACAAGGAAAACACCTCAACTGCAGCTAATACCCAAAAAATTCATGTTGTGCATGCAAGTTGCTCTTCGGATTGTGTATTAGTAACTTACCTTACTTTTCCTCATAACTTAACACTTTTAAAACAGACACACCTATATCTGTCAGAGGAAACCTTGGTTGTCACTCGCATCATTAATGCCAAAGTTAATTTGGCACTTCTTATCCATTGTTTCGGTGAAAGACGATATCCCTCTCTTGTCGCTCATCACACCATACTCTCTCGGTGAACTTTTTTTATTGTCTCGGCGAACATTTCTTATTGTCTTGGTGAACCCGCTACGCTCTCCTAGATCTCTCCTAGGAAAACGTCGTAATTTGCTTTCAACATATTTTTTTTACATATTCTTGACAGACTATCAATTTTTTTCATTTCGTTGAAATGATATAAGTATTTTTCGGTGCCTAGGATAATTTGTTTTGGAGATTAGAAACCTATGTTCAAGCACTTTGTCTCGAACGAGTGTGAAACCTACCCTTTAAACCATGCCTGTTGAACAAAACTCTAGGCACTTGTCTTGTCTTTTGACTTGGCCACAAAGGTGCTGAACCAGGCCTAAGCTCTTCAAATATGATCTTATTGCTTCCCTTAACCTACCTAAAGACCTAAAATATATATGCATCAAAACACAACATCCAAAGAGAAAAAATGTCCACAATCAATCCGACCATAACCAAAATGTGGTACCCAAATTTTTAAAATTTTAGGGTGTGTTGTGCACTCAACAAATGACGATTCACTGGAAAAATCTAGCATCTTTGTTCATACCTCTAATCAAAACAAACCAATTTCAAGTATATACAGACTTAGAACAAAACAGAAAACAAAAACCACCCATAGATCCTTCTATATGCAATTTAGAAATCATTTGTTTCCCTATCATGGGGATCTAATTTTGACCAAACATAAAAGATAGGCCTTTTTTTGTCACTGACCTTCACTTTGAGTAAGAAACCAATTAGATCTGACTTTTAGTATTAAGGTATTATTTTGTATAATATCTAAGTAACCTTATCACCCCTTTGGTCTCGCTCCACTTCCAACGAGCATCCATAGCCACAGTAGAGTCACCCCAATATCATAGACCTTGCTCTGCTACCAGCGAGCATCCATAGCCTCGATGAAGATATATGCTTTTCCTCATTAAGAAACATGTTCCACAGGATATATATATATATGTATTTCTTTCTTTCTTTTGTTATGAAAAAATAATTTATCCAAGGAGGAACATGTGCGAATAATCCTTGAACCTCTAAGGACAATATCTGTTAATGAAGGGATGAATTAGTCCCCTAGGCCTTAAATACTACCCATTCTAAAAGAAGAAATACATTCATCAATTTCTCTTTCATCATTCAGATCGTGATTTCTAGAGTATATGACCCTTTCTATCTTTTTCATGTTTGATAATATTCATTACCACCATCGACAAAGTATTGCATTTGTCCACAATCACACATAAAAGAAACTATAAGTGCTTTTTTATTCCTACTCATGTTCAATGTCAACTTACTTTAATTTTGATATTTAAAACAAATAAGGTTTTTAGCCGAGAACTAGAATGTCTTGTTCCACCATAAATTGAAGAATTGACACACCTAAACCTCTCTATTATTTATTTATTTATTATTTTTATTTTATTTTTAAATAAATGATGAAAATCAAATAATCAATTCAATCAAAATCAAAAAACAAACCTATGATACATGGTTGTTCTTTTAAAAAACTAGGCGAAATGTCTTTTCAAAATCTAACCATTGACAGGGAGGAGATCGACTCTCCCTGTCAACCTCTGCAAGCAAGAAGTACATGTTCCTATTTTTTCAGCAATCTAGTAAGATCCTAGCCATAAGTGTTGAAACTTAGTGTGCTTACCCCTTGGTTCATTTACTCTATCCCACTCCAGGACCAAGTCCCCTATTTTGAAATTCTTATTTCCAGCTTTGTGTTTATCGAACCATCATTTTATTACTTGATGGTGTGTTGCAATTTTTTTCCTAGCTTTTTCCCTTTGTTCTTCAATCATTAATAAAGTGTCAATACTATTTTGAATAACTGAAGAATGTTGCTCTCCTGAGGCTTGAAATAATTGGAGATATGGAAAATAAATATTGTTGGGAAAAATAACCTCTTGTCCATATACCAAATAGTATGAAGAAGTACCCAAGACTTCTTTAGGGGTCACCCTGTCGGCCCACAAAAAATTTGATAGAGCATTATGCCAATTCCTATCGTTTTTTGCCACGGTCTTTTTAAGAATTTGTATTAGATTCTTGTTAGTTGGTTATGTTACCCCATTACCTTGTGGATAATAGTTCATAGAATATTGCAATATGATTCCTTTATCCGATGCAAATTTAGACAACAAAGTAGAAGAAAAATACGTTGAACTATCAAAAACAATGACCGAAGGTACCTCAAATCTGGTGATCAAATGTTGCTCTAAAAACTCAACCACTACTCTTTCATTAACTTATTTTAAGGCGACAACCTTAAACCACTGCATGAAATAATTTATGGCTATGAGGATGTATCTATGTTGTTTATATTAATGAGGGTTTATTCATTGATTATGTTTATTCCCCATTGTTCAAAAGGTTGGTTGATCTTAACTGGATGCGGTGGTCTTGATGCCTTCTTCTCATGTCCTGCACTTGACTAGCAAGCCTTACACTTTCTAACATAAGCATGTGTATCTCAGAACAACGTAGGTCAATAATATCCAACTCTAAATATTTTGTGACCAATTGTTTCTCTCATGAAATGACCACCAACCAATCCATAATGAAGCTCCTTCAACGCCTTTTAAGTGTCTTCCCTGTCCAGACATCTCAATACGACTCCCTCATAATTCTTTTGGAATAGGATATAGTTGATAAATTGATATTGGGATCATCTCAATCTCAAGTCCCTTATCTCTCTGGTGTTCATACAGTCAAGGAAAGACCCATGGTGTAAGAGAAATATCATATCCGAGTACCATGAGTCCTCCTTAGTTGGTACAAACCTTACCCCGTTGGGACATGCAAGCAACTCATTTTCCCAACATGTTTCCTTAGACACAAGGTTGTGTGATTCTGCAGCTAGTTTGCAAAGACCTTGACCTCTAACAATATAAGCAGGTTTGGTTTCCAGGTCAAATTATTGAACAATGGTCATCCAGTTTCCCATGTGTTCCCCCAGTTCTTTTTGTGTGAATAATGATTGAACTATGAGATGTGGAACTATCACCTTAGTGTGGTTTTTAAAAATATATGGCCTAAAATTCCTAATAGCTTTAAAAACTGCAAAGGCTTGTTAATCGATAACAGGGTATTTTAACTCAACACGTTGCAAATCAGTACTCATAAATGAAATGGGAGCTTCATCACCTTCAGTATCCTTTTGTGTCAATACGGCTAGCAAAGAGTGATTAGATGCAAAAGTATATAGAAGAAAATCACGAGAAAGATTAGGACTACACAAAACAAGTGTGTTAGAGATGGCAGTCTTGATCTTGTCAAAAGCCTCCTTCTCTTCTTTATTCCATTTGAAGCCAACATCCTTTTTTATCATCCTTTACAAAGGTTTAATAGTTTCAGCGAAATCAAGGATAAATTTTCTAATGAAGTTTTCTTACCAAAAAATGATTTAATTGCTTTCTTATTATGAGGTAAAGAAAATTGGGACATTACTTTTCGCTTAGGATCTATAATAATGCCTTCCTTGGATATGATATGAGTAAGTAAATTCCCTTTAGTGACCTCAAAAATGATCTTTTTGGGGTGAAGGGAAATCCCATACTTCCTACATATCTTGAAAATATCAGTTAAATATGTAACATGGTCAACTCTATTCTTAAAATAAATAGTTACATCATCTAACTATACCACAAAACTTTTGTTGATTAACCTTCGGAAAGCCACATCTATCGCATGTTGGAAAGTATCCCTAGCATTAATTAAGCCAAAAGATATTTGTTTGTAGTCAAAAGTTCCCCATTTGGTACTGTTATCACTCCAAGAGTCACTCTAGGTTGCAGATCAAGTGAGCTTGGTAACTTAATAAAATGTTCAAATAAAGGTATAAAATGGATCAATTTGAATGACTTGGCTATAAACTCACTCACTTTAGATACACATGAATACACTCAGACAAATAGGACCTCCAACTATAATATTCAGATAGTTTTTTAAAGATGAAAATGGATGAAGAATACTAATTATACCAGCAAAATCACACATATAATAGCATAAATGATTGGCTAGCTATTACAAGTAAAATACTTGTGATTATAGTTTACCAATGCAAAGATAAGATGACAATTATCAGTCATTGAATAAACATAGAAAAATGAACATGAATTCCCTCACAGGTACAAAATAGAAAGAAAGATGAAAGCCTGAATAAATACTGTGAAAGAAACTTATATTCCAAAATGTATTCAAAATGTCTTTCAATACAAGATTCTAATCAAATCTCCAATTTCGAACCCTTAACACTGTCATTTCAATAGGCTTAAATAGCCTTTACAAACTTTACTTGAGATCCTCCAAATATGGATATAAATGCCACTTGTCAAATAAAATCTAACCTAATTACAAGAAGGTAGGATGAGATCCTATTTTTAAGGGATAGGAATCCCTATCTAAAATCTCAAGTCTTTGACTGCCGCATAGACTTCCTCGAGGATGGAGGAATATTCTTTAATCCATCATTAATACCATAGTTGTGAATCACCCCTTACAAAGCTGAACAGAATTCAAAATTGACTTTGCTTGCTCCTTCGCTAAAAACTGAAAAGTTGGTAGCACACTACATAGAAAAAACACAGTTTGTGCTACAAACTCTTGTAGGTGCCTGTGTTGCCAGAATACTCCAAAATTGCTTGAAAATTGTCTTTGAAGGCTAGGAGTCAGCCTCATCTAAACACATACCACTATAATTTACTAACATTATTGAGATTACTCAGGCTTCATCTCAATAATCATATATTCATACCTTCTTTACTCAATATAGTTTCCATGCACCTTCATAAGACTTCAAAGCTATAAGACAAGTATGAGGGCTTGTAATGATGCTACACATATAACTTGTCCCTGTAAAACTGATGAAATAAGGTCTGGAAAACTTCCATAACCTACACCTTCATGTGAACATTTTATCAAACCCTCACATCAAAACGAAACTGGGTATCCATTTGATGTATGCAATTACTAAGCTTCTGAGCATTTCACTGGTGGTGTATTATGTTGTGGAGTACTTCTTTGCAAGTGATCCAAACTTGCAATCATCAAAACCTTTCACTTAATTGCCTTATATCCCTTTAAATCCAAAATTTATAACTTAGTATAGGCAAAAAGAAATAATTTTTGTTCCATAACCTTGAAGACAAATGTGAACAATGCATATATAAGGTATAATATGTTCATCATAGGTCAGCAGAATTTGATTACAAAACCTTGACACAACATCTGCATATTAATCATCTTGCTTAGAAGAACTAGGAGAAGTGGTCTCTTTCAAGAATATTGCCAAGTTCTTCTTACTAAGCATGTTCTTAGCCAAATAAATGTCTTTAGTCAGCTTTCTATTGTCTGCTCTCAAGTTGAGGTTCTGTTTGTACATATTAATCAATTGTTTCCTCTAAATCATCCTTTTCCTGATGTTCCTCTTGAGTTAATTACACTCCTCTGCTAGTTCATCTATTTGACTTGAAAGTTGTCAGTTGAGTGTAACATTCTCTTGATGTAATTTATGTTTCTTCTCTTGAACTTCTTTGAGTTTTCTATCTGCATCCTTGATTAATTGAGCCCAATTATTTTTAGGCCCTTGATCTGTCTCTGGAGTTGGGTCTGGTGGAGATTCACTTAATTGGACCATGGCCTCAAGTGCTTCCTTTTCAAGAGGAGAAACTTTCAATTTTGATAACCTAGTTCTAGGCTTGATAACCTCAATGCTTTGATGATACTCCTCTGCTAGTACAAGTTTTCTCCTGGATGAACTTCTGAGGGTTGGTGTACCAATTTTAACTTGGATAGTCTTGGGATTATCTTCAATTTCCATTTATGTAGGTTCAACAGGAAACTCTGTTTGTTTTTCAATGACTACATCTTTGACTTTACTTTTTCCCTTATCTTTCTTGGTAATTTGAACAGGTAATGTCTCTTTGAAGACAGGAGCTTGAGAATACAGTGGAATTTCAGATAATGTAACAAAAGAAGGGCTTATAGATTGCTTTCTAGGGGTTTTGTGCTTGGGAGGTGAGGAAGGCAACTCAACTTGGTAATTAGATACTAACAAGAAAGTGGACCAATCCTTCCCTTCCTTCTTCAACTGTTAAATGATTATGAGTATGATTAAGGCATGGTGAAAGATGGATTTTTGAAGTCTATCGGGATTTCGTTGTGCACATGAAATCATTTTTTGCAAACTCATGAAAAGGAAATAAGAGAAATCTATTTTTCCTTCTTACTAGTGAAGTGGAGAAGCAGTTTGAAATGGTACTGCAAAATCCAGTTGTACCTCCCTTCACAAGTAAAAAAACTTTGAATGATGAACAACAGCTTATCATACTCCTCTAACATCCAATTCCTTGGCACACCCTTCACCAAATCATCTCCCCTATGCTCGGGCTTGAGCATGTCTTGACATCAATCCTCCTTTTCTAATCTCCTTGCCTTGAATCAAAGTTCCCCTATCCTAGGAATCTCAATCACTTTTGCAATCAAATCCACTGTTAGATGAATTTCCAAGGGTCCAACCTGTGTATTACCCTCCTTGTAATTCTACACAAAGTCTCTTGAAACCTCCAGATGATATCCTTCAAGCTTTTGACAAAACCTCTAGCATCCCATGCACTTGAAAGAATCTACATGGTTAGGGTTTTTCTCAATAAGAGTAGTATTGGTAGGTTCCAACCTGACCATAGAGACTAGCCTCTTCCTGGGGATAGGGTCTTTCCTTGGAGCCATTTGAAAATTAATCTGTTACAGAGAATAATTCTATACAAAAGTCAGTTTACAAAAACCAACGAAATGCTTTCAACATGCAAAATCCCTGTTGAAAATTCGAGATTGATGGCTAGCTGAGTATTGGAGGGAGATTTGAATACTTGATGATGACTTTTGAGCTTCCAAAATCCTCTTTGATATGATTTCCCCAATCAAAGTGGGTTTAAATTATGGAACAGAGCAACAACACGAGTTTGTAGCACACCATGTAGAAGAATGATGAGTTGACAACTTTTGTTGAGTTGGTAGTGCTTCATGTACAAAAGTGACCAAATGCGCTACAAACTCGTCATAATGGAAAATGATGATAAAACAAAGGTCAAATCATGACTTCATTTGTAATGATGGATCATTAACGACCAAAACTGACTCTTTATAATCCCTTACTCACTTTTAGGATATAATTAACTCATACTGTGATCGACCTTTGGCATAAAAAACTTAAGACAATGGCCTTGATGACCACTTAGTCATCTACCAACATCATTTGACATGACCAAGACTTGATGACTGGACTCAATGAAGAACACACCATGTTGAATGACTAAGGAAAACAAAGACTCAATCAACCACCTAAGAATTAAATAAAATGAAATTTTAATGGGAGATAACATCTGGCTCTAATTGGGGATGGAAACCTCCCTGTGAGGTTCCAAGAACTTGTAAGGCCGGTTTCCTTTCCTATCACCTACAAAGCTTATAAAAAAATTGAACTTGTTGTTCCATTGGGCATGGAGTTATTTATGAAACTAAACTGAAAAAGAAACTAATGAAATGATATTTACAATAAAGAAGGCTTGAAAAGCCTTAATAGAAATAGGTCTTGAGAAAACTCCCATTGACTGGGCCACCAAATACTTCATTACCTTCCAGGTTCTATAAGAGGAAAGTATTTTTCTGTAGCACTTGAGAGATGATGAAAGGACTAGTCCACAAAGTGTCAAATTTCCCATGCTTCCCCTTATCCTATCTATAAGCATCCCACTTCAAAATAAGATCCCATGTTTGGAAAATATCTTCTTTATCCTTCTTGTCAAAGATTTCTTTCATCTTCTTCTGATGTAACTTTGTCTTCTCAAGTAACTGCTCCCTTAGCTACTGAAGTTCAACAAGATGAAGAATCCTTCTAACCAAATCATTTGGTTCCCCTTCTACTTCTTGGAAAAACTTTGCAACAGGTAATGCAAGTTGGATAGGGAAAATGGCTTCAATGCCATACACTAACTTGAATGGAGAAGTACCAATGAACTTCGTATTTGTCACTCTATCAGCCCAGAGTGCAAATTTTAATTTAGAATCCCAACTCCTTTGGTTTTCTTCGAGCAACTTCTAATAATCCTCATTAGGATTTTGTTTGATGATTCAGCAAGGCCATTGCCTTGAGGATAGTAGGAAGTTGAGTGAACAAGCTGAATACCCATGTCATCACATAGCTTCACCGAAGCATTAGCTTTAAAAGCAGTTGCATTATCAGTAACAAGTCTCTTGGGGCAGCCAAATCTAGCAAAAATATGATCATTCAAAAAGTTTATGATTACAGAATGAGTGGCATTCCTGGTAGGAATAGACTCAATCCATTTTGTAAAGTAATCATTTGCTACCAAAATCCACCTATGTTGGCCACTTGAAGGTGGATGTATCTCTCCAATGAAGTCCAACCCCCATTGTTGGAAGGGTCCAATGACTATAATAGGCTTCAATGGGAGAGATTTTAGTTGTTGTTTTTCAGTGAAACTTTGGCACTTGTCACATGTCTTTACATAAGAGAAAACATCAGTAAATAAACATGGCCAATAGTAACCAGCCCTAAAAATCTTATGGGTTGTGGTTTTCCAGTAGTGATGGCCACCACAATTGTTAATATGAAATTGATTCATAACCTGAATTGATTCTTCTTTATCAAGGCACCTCAACAACATCCCAGAGGGGTATTTCCAATAGAGCATATTTTCATTGATACAAAACTTGATTTCCTTGATTTTTAGTGCTCTTACATGTGTTTGATTAATCTTTGGAGGGGATGCAAGGTTCTGCAAAAAATATACTATACTACTATACCATTCACAAGAAGACAAATGGGTTGAAACTGGCTTATCATGATTGTACCTTTCAAATGAGATTTCAGATTGTGCATCCTTTGCATTTACGCCAATGAAATTGATACCCAACAAATCACAATTCTCTTCAGCAAGAAGTTTTTCCAAACCTTGACCCTTTACCAATTTGGTTGGATTAATATCAATGTCAAACTCAATGAGTTTGGCAATCCACTTGGCTCTTTTCCCATCTATATCTGGTTGTATAAGTACATCTCTGACTGAACTAGATGGTACACAAGCTATAACTTTTGCATGCAAAATATAGATTCTAAAAGCCTCAAGTGACTTGATCAAAGCATAAGCTTGTTTTTCAATGGGATCATACTTTACCTCAGCATCTCTTAATGTCTTGCTAAAGAATGCTACTGGTTGTTCATGCCCTTGATCATTTCTCTGAAGTAACACTGCTGCAATTGTGCATTAGATGCAAATGAAAAGATGTAGAAGTCTTTACAATAGTCTAGGTTGATCAAAGTAGGAGATGACATCAGAGCTTTCTTAATAGCTTCAAAAGAATCCCTTGCTACATCAGTCCATTTCACTTCTGAATCCTTCCTTAGCATACCAGTGATGTGTTTAATCAATTCTACAAAATTAGGAATAAATCTCCTAATGAAGTTAATCTTTCCAAGAAATGATTGAATGTATTTCTTAGATCTAGGAACATATATCTTATGAATAGCTTCTACTCTTGTAGGGTCAATATTTACTCCTTCAGTAGTGACTATGTGCCCCAAAATCTTACCTTCTTTCAATGAAAACTGAGACTTCTTTGGATTGAGTGAAAGCCCATACCTTCTACACTTCAAGAACGCCTTCCTCAAATGCTGCAAATGTTCTTTATGGTTGTGAGAAAACACTGTTATATCATCCAAATATATCAAAATGAACTTATATTTCTCACCTACAAAGGCAATGTCCATGGCCCTCTAAAAGGTGGCCCCAACATTCATAAGCCCGAAAGGCATCTTGACATACATAAAAGTACCCCAAGGAGTTGTGAAGGTTGTCTTTTCTCTATCATCTGGATGTACTGAGATTTGGTTGTACCCTGAAAAACCATCAATAAAAGACATGACACTAGCTCTAGACACTTTTTTCAAGATATGCTCCATCTTCGGCAAAGGGTAGTTATCTTTCTTGGAACACTTGTTCAAGTTCCTAAAGTCAACACATAGCCTAATTTCCCCATTCTTCTTCCTAACAGGGACCAAATTAGAAACCCACTCAGAATATCTTAGTGGAATGATAATTTGGGCATTTCGTAACTTTTGAATTCTTTTTCCATTATTGGTAGAAGAAGAGGGCTAATAGATCTTAGTTTTTTTTTGAATGGGGTGCCTTCTTTCTTCAAAGGGATTTTATGATCAATTACTTGAGTGTCATAGGTTTTTAAGTCACTGTACTCCCATGCAAAAATATCTGAAAACTCCTTCATCAGGCTGCCATAATCAGATCTATGTTCTGTAGTCAAATGTGTGGACAAATTTATGGTTTTTAGGCATTGTTCATCTCCTAAATTGTACTTAAAGACATCAGGGTCTTCTTCTTTCTTATCAGGCTTCAAAGGCACATCATTTTGGTCAAAGATTTTCTCAAGTGGTACTAATCCTCTTGGGATTTGATTATTTGGGAGCTAAATAATGTCATGGCATCCAATTTTATTTTTCAATCTATGGTTTTTGACCTTTTCATCATTTTCATTTTCTTGATCTATGTGGAGAGCAGAAAATTCATCTATAACTTCCATAAATCTAACCAATTTTGCATCATCTTCAAACACTTTCCAAAATTTTACATTGTCTGGCAAGGAAGGTCTATATTTCACTTGAATTTCATAGTTAAGCTTTGGTGGCAATGGTGGATTGAAGGTACTAACTAAAACAACTAAAGAATCAGCAAGTTGATTCATTGCCCTAGGAATATATGAAATATTGAATGCTATAAAAGAATCAATGAGGTTCCATACCTCATCTCTATATGCCTTAAGCCTAACATGTTTGGCTTGAAAAGTGTTCTTAATTTGTTGAATTATCAGATCAACATCTCCATATACCATCAACCCATGAATATTCATGTCCTTTGTAGCATTTAAGCCCAAGACTAAGGCTTCATATTCTGCTATGTTATTTGACACCTTAAAATCCAACTTGAAAGACAAATGAATTGTTTCTTTGGAAGGTGAAACAAAAACAACACCTACTCCTACAGATTCTCTTGAACAAGCACCATCAAAGAGCATACTCCATATAGGAGTGCTTTCCACTTATGAAATTTTGGAAAATAGGCTTTCTAAGCTGCAAAGATGATGACTGAGAGTCATCAATATGAAGTATATAGGCTCCCAAATCTGTATCAACTGAGTAGATTGGATGATTTGTAGGCTCCTTCTCATCACTAATAATATAGGCTAGTTGTGCTTCCCTATACAATCTCCTTTGTTCCCCTCCAAAGACTGGGACAGTTGCATAAAAAAGGTCCATTTGCAAGGTGCCTCCTAGCCTTTTGATCCATGCTCTAGATAAGAGCATACCAAATTTTGGTGGCACATCAGCTACCACAATCTCCATTACCATGCTCCTCATAGGTAACTGAGATAAGGAAACTACTAGATCTTTAATCAAGCTAAGGCACTTAACCTTCATAGAATCGAATGAGAATAAATCATGATAATATTTAGTCATTTCTAAACCCAACTCATCCATGACTGCTTTTGGCATAAGGTTATGAGAAGCTCATGTGTCCAAAAGGAAATTATGAAATTTTTTATCATGGATATTCAAGGAGACATAAAAAGGTGGAGAGGTTTCCTCACGGTCTTCAATCATTGGGCTAAGGACAACAGTAGGATTATCATCTTGGAGGTTTACAACATCAACAGTAGCTTGTATTGATTTAGGCTCAAGGGCTTTGAGGATGGTTTGTTTGAAGGTTTCATTCTTCATTAATTCAATGAGCGGTATGGGAATCTTAACCTTTTGAATTTCAGATTCAAAGATGAATGAAAAAAATAACTTTGTCAAGGTTTCTTACCTTATGCAGAGGAGATTTAAGAAGTACTTGATCATTTGTTTGAGCTTGATCTTTTTTTGGTTGTTGCTTTGCAGGGGCAACAACTTTTTTGGGAGGAGCTTGCACATCTTGCTTACTATTATTTTGTTTAGATCTCAAATTGTACCTATTCTGATCATCATATTGAAAAACATATCCATCATTTGATTCCTGATTAGTCTGATGACTAATCAAAGCTTCCTCATAAGCAGTTTGTGTCAAGAAAGATGCATCATACTTATCCCCCAAACAATGAATCTCATCATCCTCTTCTGGTTGATCTTCCTCCATCACTATGTTCTGAAAAGGGGCTTAAATTTTCTGATCCTCATTAGCATTTCTATTCCTTTGTAAAATCTGAACTTGCTCATTATTTCTTTTATAAGGATTTGAATTTCGATGAATAAAAGAATTAGGATCTCTACCTTTTCCAAGCTGCTTGTTTTCAATCTTCATTTTGGACAATTCAGAAGTCAAAGATTCTATAATCTTAGCCATCTTTTCAATATTGGGATCTGTACCTGATGATGATGCTTCTCCTTTTTGTCTCCTTCTATCACCTCTACCTTTCAATTTTTCTGCAGCAAGGATGTTAGATTCCACTTCAAGTGTTGCATCTTGCATATCAGCCAATGTAACAGATCTCCTTTCTCTTAACAACAAACAAAATTCAGAAACAAAGGCATTGGCATAAGTGATTTTTGCAGATGTAGCAATAGGCTTGATTTCAGTTGGGATCTTGCTATACATCCGGTTAAATTTTCTAGTAGAGTCTGACACTGATTCACCACTTTCCCTTCTCAAATTCCCAAAATTTGTAATGCAGTAAAGAAAATCCTTCTTATCTCCCCATTGTTTAAGGAAAGTATCATCTAAAACTTCAATACATGTTATAGTTCCTGGTGTTAATTCTCTAAACCATTTCATGGCTTCTCCATCTAAACTTTGAATAAAAACTCCCATCCATACATCCTCCTGGGTGATATTCAAGTTATCAGCATAACTATAAAATAAATCAAGATGCTCTTTAGCTGTAACCTCTTATGTCACTGAAAATTTAGGCATGTACTTTTGATAGTCTCCAGTAGGCATTGCATTCAGAGGATTAGGCAGTATTAATGGTGCATATCTAGCAGCTATGATTCTTTCCATCTTAGTATGATTTTGAGGTATTGTTGCCATGGTAGTGGTAGATTTAGATGTACTAGAAGTTTGGATAAATAAGGACTAAGATGAGGCTAATACAGAGGATGATAATGGGGTTGATACAGAGGATGAAGTTGAGTCAATGAGAGGAAAATATATTTCTGAACTTGCAGTGGAAGAAGGAAAATAAGAAGCTCTATAGAATCCAAACAATAACTTGGCAAGATTTTATTCTCCTTTTATCGACAATTCATGTAAGACAAGCTCAACAGCAGGAAGATTGGTATGAATGTAAGTTGAATTTTGTTCAGTTTCAAACTTAGAAGATTCTATAGATGATGAGTTGATGTCTTCTTCAACAATTGATGAACTACCTTCTTGAGCAATATCAGAAGATCCTAGAACTTCTGAAACTACATTTTCACTATCAGTCTTTGAGCTTATAGTTTCAACAAATGTTGGTCTTATTAATGGATTTTCTGGAAAACTACACAGAGTGATTTCTAGAGATACCTAAACTTGAAGATCCCTTTTGTAATGCCTTTCCTTCTTTGATGATCCTCTCATGATCAGATATTGGATCATATAGTGGTTGTTGAGGATTTGCTCAAGTATGTGCTTTCTTAGGAGCCACTATGTACCAATGGAGTCGCCATATAGAAAATTACAACCAAACTAATGCCATGCCTTTGTCTATCATCAAAAGCTGGGACTATGTCATCTCCCAGGGAATCTTTCTTCACACTCCTCTCCCCGACAACGACGTCAATTTGTTATCACTCCAAGAGTCACTCTAGGTTGCAGATCAAGTGAGTTTGGTAACTTAATCAAATGTTCAAATAAAGGTATAAAATGGATCAAGTTGAATGACTTGGATATAAACTCACTCACTTTAGATACACATGAATACACTCAGACAGATAGGGCCTTCAACTATAATATTCAGATAGTTTTTTAAAGATGAAAATGGATGAAGAATACTAATTATACCAGCAAAATCACTCACACACAATAGCATATATGATTGGCTAGCTATAACAATTAAAATACTTATGATTCTAGTTTACCAACACAAAGATAAGATGACAGTTATCAGTCATTGAATAAACATAGAAAAATGAACATGAATTCACTCACAAGTACAGAATAGAAAGAAAGATGAAAGTCTGAATAAATACAGTGAAAGAAACTTATATTCCAAAATGTATTCAAAATGTCTTTCAATACAAGAGTCTAGTCAAATCTCCAAAGTCAAACCCTTAACATTGTCATTTCAATAGGATTAAATAGACTTTACAAACTTTACTTGAGATCCTCCAAATATGGATCTAAATGCCACTTGACAAATAAAATCTAACCTAATTACAAGAAGGTAGGATGAGATCCTATTTTTAAGAAATTGGAATCCCTATCTAAAATCAAGTCTTCGACTGCCACATAGACTTCCTCGAGGATGGAGGAATCTTCATTAATCCATCATTAATACCACAATTGTGAATCACCCCTTACAAAGGTTAATAGAAGTCAAAATTGACTTTGCTTGCTCCTCCATTGAAAACTGACAAGTTGGTAGCGCACTAAATAGGAAAAATGCAGTTTGCACTACAAACTCCTGTAGGTGCTTGTCTAGCCAGAATACTCCAAAATTACTTGAAAATTGTCTTTGAAGGCTGGGAGTTTGCCTCATCTAAACACATACCACTATAATTTACTAACATTATTGAGATTACTCAGGCTTCATCTCAATAATCATGTATTCATACCTTCTTTCCTCAATATAGTTTCCATGCACCTTCATAAGACTTCAAAACTATAAGACAAGTATGAGGGCTTGTAATGATGTTGCACATTTAACTTGTCACTGTAAAACTAATGAAATAAGGTCTGGAAAAATTCCATAATCTACACCTTCATCTGAACATTTTATCAAACCCTCACATCAAAATGAAACAGGGTATCCATTTGATGTCTGCATTATTGAGCTTCTGAGCAATTCACTGGTGGTCTATAATGATGTGTAGTACTTCTTTACAAGTGATCCAAACTTGCAATCATAAAAACCTTTCAATTAATTGCCTTATATCCCTTTAAAGCCAAAATTTTTGTAATCGGCAACTCACGGTTCTTGTACTCGCGTGACATAGGGTCGATACCCGTTCGCTACCACTATACCCCCAAATGCTTCCATGCAGCCCGCAAGAAAGGAGCACAAGTAAATCGAGGTGAGAATTGACCTTGAGACCTCTTTTTACATATTTCCTTCCATTTACTCAGCACTTGCCAATCGGTCTACACCCCTGCGAGCATCAAAACCTTTCACTTAATTGCCTTATATCCCTTTAAAGTCAAAATTTATAACTTAATATAGGCAAAAAGAAATAATCCATGTTCCATAACCTTGAAGACCAATGTGAACAATGGATATCTGAGGTATAATATGATCATCATAGGTCAGCAGAATTTGATCACAAAACCTTGAAACAACATCTGCATATTAATCATCTTGCTTGGAAGAACTAGGAGAAGAGGTCTCTTTCAAGAAGATTGCCAAGTTCTTCTTACTAAGCATGTTCTTAGCCAAATATATGTCTTCAGCCAGCTTCCTATTGTCTGCTTTCAAGTTGAGGTTCTGTTTGTATGTATTAATAAATTGTTTCCTCTGAATCATCTTTTTCCCAATGTTCCTCTTGAGTTGATTACACTCCTCTGCTAGTTCATCTATTTGACTTGAAAGTTGTCGGTTGAGTGTAACATTCTCTTGATGTAATTTCCGGTTCTTCTCTTGAACTTCTTTGAGTTGTTTATCTGCATACTTGAGTAATTGAGCCCAATTAGTTTTAGGCCCTTGATCTATCTCTGGAGCTGGCTCTGGTGGAGATTCACTTAATTGGACTATGGCCTCAAGTGCTTCCTTTTCAAGAGGATAAACTTTCAATTTTGATAACCTAGTTCTAGGCTTGATAACCTCAGTGCTTTGATGAGATTCCTCTGCTAGTACAAGTTTTCTCCTGGATGACCTTCTGAGGGATGGTGTACCAATTTTAACTTGGATAGTCTAGGGATTATCTTCAATTTCCATTTATGTAGGTTCAGCAGGAAACTTTGTATGTTTTTCAATGAATACATCTTTGACTTTGCTTTTTCCCTTATCTTTCTTGGTAATTTGAACAGGTAATGGCTCTTTGAAGACGGGAGCTAGAGAAGATTGTGGAATTTTAGATAATGTAACAAAAGAAGGGCCTGCAGATTTCTTTCTAGGGGTTTTGTGTTTGGGAGGTGAGGAAGGCAACTCAACTTGGTAATTAGATACTAACAGGAAAGTGGACCAATCCTTCTCTTCCTTCTTGAACTGGTCAATGACTATGAGTTTGATTAAGGCATGGTGAAATACAGATTTTTGAAGTCTATCAGGCTTTCGTTGTGCACATGAAATGATTCTTTGCAAACTCATGAAAAGGAAATAAGACAAGTCCATTTTCTTCTTACCAGTGAAGTGGAGAATTAGTTTGAAATGGTACTGCAAAATCTAGTTGTACCTCCCTTCACAAGTAAAAAATATTTGAATGATGAACAACAACTTATCATACTCCTCTAATAGCCAATTCCTTGGCACACCCTTCACCAAATCAGCTCCCCTATGCTCAGGCTTGAGAATGTCTTGACAATATTCCTCATTTTCTAATCTCCTTGCCTTGAACCAAAGTTTCATTGTCCTAGGAATCTCAGTCACTTCTACAATCAAATCCACTGTCAGATGAATTTCCAAGGGTCCAGTCTGTGTCTTACCCTCCTTGTATTCTACACAAAGTCTCTTGAAACCTCCAGATGATATCCTTCAAGCTTTTGACAAAACCTCCAGCATCCCTGTAACATCCCAGTTCTAACCCTTATAAACTATAATGTATTATGTAAATATGACTTAGGCTGGTGAGCCGGTAAAGTTGAAAAGGGGCCAGAGTGCCTAGGAAATGTAACACTTCATATACATTAATAAAATACACCGCTGGATGCAAGACTGACAAGGACAAAAGAGAAAGGGGGCTATGATTCCACGAAAGAGGGGGATTGAGGGGATAAGTCTTGTTATTATTATTTTATTTACCCATAATTGATTTTATGGAGAAGAGGGGGATACATGAGCTTCTTAGGAGGGAGGTCGTGTGGATCTTATCTTCATGTAATTATTTAAACATCCCTTGGGGGCTATTTTGGGGTCATTCTTCCCTTGGTTTGTCCTCTTCTCACTGGTTCACTTGTTCTTCTTCCTCTTCACTCACTACTGCGAGTTCGTGTGCTCTTGGGCTGAGCATGGAAATGAATGGCAGGAAGAGGAGAGCCATCGTTGAATGGTTGTAATGATTTATCGATCATTCCAGGAGGGAATGGATGCCTGTGTGCATGAACTTGATGACAATTCGGAAGGAACTGTCCATAGCTGAGAGTCCTTGGAATTTCCAGTAGGGAGATTTCCTGACCAGTAGCACTGGAGTGTTGGAGAGAAATGGAATAGCCACAGGGACTGCATGGCAAAGAAAGGTGTTCATTTATTGGGGTTGTGCAGGCTGAGGAGGAAAGAGAGATGGAAATTAGGATTGTTGTGAGGTTGGGAAACCTGAGAGCTACTTAGCCAACTACTGTGTATTTATACTTGGCCTAGGACCCTCCCTTGTGGATTCATAGCCCTGGCTCGAGGGTGACCTGCTGTTGAGACTAAATGAATAACAATGTCTATGGTTGGGAGGAACGTCCTTGGTCTGCAGCCAGTTGGTGAAAGTTTACTTGCAAAGATAAGTGCTCTCTGTGTTTTTTGTTTAATGTATTCCACTGTGTATTCAGTTATCTCTGAGATATGTATTCTAATGTGCATGTCTATCTACTGTTTATTTGTTGTGCATGGCACAATGTTTATCTCTTTTATGTTGTGGCATGGATCTTGTCTTATGCATGTGGTGTGCATGCTCCTAACATTGTTGAGAAACCCTTTACCTTCAAATTAGAGATCATAGAACTGAGTCTTGGGACTGCAGTGTGCCTAGCCTGTGGGTGGTTGGGTGTGTTGCAGCCAATTAAGTGATGTAGCCCGGCCTCTGGGTGGTCGGGTATGTTACAGATTGGTATCAGATATTTTGGTTGAAACATCAAGCCAGTATGGGTCGGGTCTGTTGGTCAGAGTCTCGTGGTTGAGATCAAATTATGACCGTGAAGTTAAAAATCTAGGGAGGAATAGCATTGCAGAATCTACGCAGGAGTTAGAAAATCATAGATCCTTTGTAAGGGTTAGAAGGATTGTGACCATCCTCTTCGAATTCGGGAGCGATCGCCACTATGGGATCAAGAGAGATCTGAGATCGTTGGATCAGAGGGTAGGTGAACAAGGGTCATCCGATGAAATTGAAGAAAAGGTTAAGTCACAACCGTCAGATTGCTTGGAGAGAGATTGACGGCTAGGAGGCATTGCAGGGAACCAACTTACATGGGAGTTAATTCCCCAAGGCGGTCCCGCAATCCAAACCACGATTTCACTGAGGGGTTATGTGTCAGCGTCAAAAGAATTGCGGAGTGAAAGGTGGGTTACTCCAAACCGTCAATGCGTGCCCCCACAAATTGAAAGGCATGCAGTGATGTGACATGCTAGTGCTCGAACATCGAAACTCTGAATAGCTGAGGTAGTTGGGGATTGTCGATCTATAAGAGGACACGCGTCAACCAATCGTGTGCTTCGGATAAAACGCTCCAGGAAAAAGCAAGCGAGGAGAAGTTTAGAATTGAGATTTCCGGACCCCAGAGATCCAAAGTGAATCTTAGTCATCCGATTAAGGAGGACACATGATGCAAATCCGTGGACTTTGGGTGAAGACCCGAAGTGAATCTTGGTCGTTCGATCCAGGAGGACACGTGGTGGAAATCTGTGCACTTTGAAGGAAAGTGAAGGTTGAAAGTTGAGGTTTTCGAAGTTCAAAGACCCAAAGAAATCATAGTCATTGATCTACAGGAGACACACATCGATAGATCATGAGCTTCGAATAAAATAATTTCAGAAAAATTTGAGGGTTGAGATTTCTAAAGCTTGAAATTCCGAAGTGATGTGGCTTGCGAACGTCACCTGGGATGACGTGGACACATGGGATGTGTGCCACGTGTCAGTAATTTTTTAGCATATGGAGTATTGGGGTATCGGTTAGAACGTGACACGTGTCACCTGCCTTATTAGGCCACGTGTCTGCTTCAAGTATTTCACCACGTGGCGACAGATCGTGCAGTTTGGAGACTAGGCACTCCAGAGGGGAAAGATGTGACACGTTGCGTTGGATCGAAAACTCCCGAAGGCTCGAAGGCTGGAGTAAATATCGACCGTTGATCCTAAAAGACACGCGGCAGTAAATCTCGTAGTGGTTCGGAGGATCGGTGCTCCGAGAGAAAGTGAAGGCGTAGAGTTTGAAACTCTCGAAGCCCGAAGAGCCGAAGCGATTCATAGTTGTTGATCTACAGGAGGACACGCGTCGATGGATCGTCAACTTCGGGTGAAAGCATTTCGGGAGAAAATGAAGGCGTAGAGTTTGAAACTCCTGAATCCCGAAGAGCCGAAGCGATTCACAGTCATTGATCTGCAGGAGGACACGCGTCGATAGATCGTGAACTCTGGGTAAAAGCGTTCTGGGGGGAAGCAAGTGGGGAAAGTTGAGACCTCCGAAGGCTGGAGTTCTGAAGTGGATCTCGATCGTTGATCGTGAAAGAGGAAGAGGGTCATTGATCTGGTCTTGGTTGAAGGTTCTTAAGTTGTGAAGCATCGAAGACCGATGTCAATGTTAATCGTTGATCTACTTCGGGAACTTTCCTAACCAATGATCAAGTAAAGTGGAAGGATAGCGTAAGTGGAGGTGTTAACCGACAACAAGCGGTCACCACCGCTTTATGACTCATTTGGTGGGTAATCACTTCGGAGGAATTGCTACTCCAGAATTCAGGAGCCACGAATAGCCAAAGTTCCGAAGTAAATGAGAATCGTCCAGCTTGTCGTGACATTAAGACGTGACCATTGATTTTGATAAGTGATCAAGCACTTCTTAGCTTAGCGCTTGGTCACCACCTATGGTTGTATGGAATAAAGAAATAAAGGGAAAAGAAGAGGCAATGCTCAAATCAATAAGCCCGTGGTTTTGTGCATATGGTCATATGTAAATGTTTTGAAGGAAGCGCCTCATAAAGATTTAATTCGACAGAGAGTTAACAATAGAATAATACAGAGAATTGATAAAGGATCAAAATATGATTTGTTTGTGAACTGAGAACACAACAGAAGCATTAGTACAATATAATGAGTCGGTCCATGTATGTGATCAACTCATGAAGACAAAAGAACTGACACACAGTCATGATTAAAAGAGAGTTAATTCATGAGCATTACGAATAAAGGATAAAAAGGAAAAATGATATTAATTAAAGAATAATATTATCATTTAAATGAAAAAGTACCTGTAAATTTAATTGACAATTTTTGTATGATATGTATAGTTCTAACTGTTAGAATATAGAAGATTGTGTGCTTGTTTTACCATTGACGATACCCTCGTCACCCAACCATAGGCCGAAGCCACCCTCCGAGCACCTTAACCTTGACTGAGAATTACTCCGTAAGCAAACCCTAGGCTAGATAGCCAAACAAGGTGTAGTGCATCTTCCTTCAAGGATAGCACACCAACAATAGTTGATCAGATAGTCCAAACCCTGGCCAAGAGATAGTCCAAGCCAACACTGAAAACTGGTTGTTGCAGTAGCTACACCTGCAGCTCTCCTCCACATGTGTGCACCAGAACTGGAACTGCAGTGTGCAACAGTTGTTGCTCTGCAATTCTAAGATGTGTCAAATGAGAACTGGCACCCTGTATTTATAGTGGTTCTTCCATATTTGTTGGGGCCGACTTCTCCTTCTGGGTATATGTTTGTTCAGTATATTATTATTAATTCTGGCCGACTTCTTCTCTTGGAGGCTAATAACCTAATATAAATTATCTTCTTGAGCCGACAAGACTTCTAGGTTTATTAGCCAACTCATTAGGATTTTCTCTTGCTTTCCAGAGTCTCCTATTCTCGTCAGGTTCACACGTGAAGGTAAATACCTCCTGCAGCTACCATAATATTAACACTCCCTCCTAGCTAGGGAGGTATTATAGGTAATGGTCTTGAGCACAAAAACATACCATTTACCCAGTAGCATCAACATAGCCGTTTAGACTATCTCATGACTAGATCATGAGCATCACCATCACCATCAGCTGCATCATGTATTGAAACCATACTTCATCTGAGTAATCAAACATGATGCTAGATCAGTCACTCACACTATAGAGTAATACAAGAGTCATTCTTATAATTCTCTGAACTATTTTCCGTTTGGAAAATCTATGTTCATCATTCATCTGGATGATGATTATCTCTGATAAACTGTTGATAGTCTTCAAGGCAATTCGAACAAGAATAGAACACAATTGTGTCTATCCATAGTAGTACATAACTACAATCCAGTGGTACATGACCACACCAAGTAACACACAAGTACTTGATCAGCAACGTATAATCACGAACAGTGGAACATATCCACCACAGTAGTCTTCATCTACTGTCATACAATCTTCATAACAAATATCTGATAGAAACCTACATAGAAACAATGTTATGATATAAACTGAATCATCTGGGCCAATCTTTCACTCACATATGTGAGCTCTGAAAGAATATCTGCCTCACGAACAGTGGAACATATCCACCACAGTAGTTTACATCTACTGTAATACAGTCTTCATAACAAACATCCGATAGCAACCTGCACATAAACAATGTTATGATATAAACTGAATCATCTAGGCCAATCCTTCACTCACATCTGTGAGCTTTGAAAGAATATTTGCCTCTAAGTAGAATAATGAGATATCTTGACTATTCTTCTCAAGCAAGGAAGAATAACTGTCTTGTCTTCTGAACCTGGACCATTCCTCACCCTGGGCCATTCTTCCTACACTAATCAAAGTGCACCCTGGAGAGAATGTATAACCTTAAGGAATGTTGAGCCTGGACCATTCCCCACCCTAGGCCATTCCTCCTACACTAATCAAAGTGCACCCTGGAGAGAATGTATAAACCCTAAGGAATGCGTGTCCCTGATTGTTGAGCCTGGACCATTCCCCACCCTGGGACAGGCCCATTCCTCTACACTAATCAAAGTGCACCACAGAGAGAATGTATAAACCTAAAGATGTTGTCCCTGATTGTTGAGCTGGACCATTCCCCCACCACGGGCCATTCCTCCTACACTAATCAAAGTGCACCACGGAGAGAATGTATAAACCCCAAAAGATTGTGTCATGTATAAACCCTAAGGAATTATTGTCCAAACCATTTCCTTTGTTAACCACAAGAGGGAAAGACTATCCTGCATCAACCTCCAAAATGGACCATTCCTCATGTTAACCACAATGAGAAATCGTTGTCCGGTGAGGCGGGCCAGTCTTCTTGAGTAACCCTCAAGAAGAGAGACTTCCCTAGACCACTCCCCATGTTAACCACAATGGGAAGTCGTTGCCTATGATACATTAGCAATCAGACTACTTCCCATGTTAACCACAATGGGAAGTCACTGTCCGTCAGAAATCTCAATCCACTTTCCGAATAGGAAAGCATCTGTCCAAGATGGACTATTTTTCAATGAATGACTTCAATAATATTTTCAGTGCTACCTCCCAACCTAGTAGTCATTTCTTCCTTTTTCAATAAGGAAGTTGTTTCCATGAGCTCCAGCTTGAGTACGCAAACTCTTTCATCTTGGATAGAATCTTTTCCAAAATGTCTACTTATCTGCTCATCTGTGGAGATATGTATTGGAGAAATCATTTTCTCCTTTCTGGACTTCATCATGGATAATGTAATGCCTGATTTCAAATGTACTTTAGTCTAGAACACTGTGAAGGCTTCATGTAGATCTGAACAATAGAGTATATCATAGTTGGAAAACTGGAACATATCCATGTGGCACTTCTTATGTTATCATGAGATCTGATCTACTGAGTAGTCATCTTGATGTTATAGGAAATCTTCACCACGCTTCTGTTGTGGATTGGAGTTTCTTCCACCAAGTTATCTTCTTCTATCTGCATACAAGGGTCTCTTTCTGGTATGCCTCAAAGTCTTGAGATTGCTCTTCATACGTTCTTTATTCAATTTCTTTGGAGAACATTTCTTTGTATTCATCTGATGTAGAACTCCAACTCATGGATGTTGCGGATGATATAATGACTCATGTAGAGATAAGTCTGGTTTGCTGGAACAAGTAATCATCATAGTCTTCTCCCTCCATCTGGGAGAACCTCTAGTTATGGGTCTCGCTATGCTTTTGTTCATAAGTCTTCCATACACTGTTATTTATTACGACTTTCAGTTCTTCTGCTTGATTGCTTTTAGTGAGTTCATATCAGGTTGGTAATCTTGTGATTCTTGATACAATGACTGGTTGTTCTAGTTTCTCTTTCTTTCTTGGAATCCTCATGTTTTTCTTTAGCTCTTGGGTCCATGGAGTTTCTAATAGATTCCATGCCCTAGAGATTCCACTTCTTCCTTTCATCATAGGATCACGGATCTGGATGGACAACCAGGAATACTTTAAGGCTTCTCTTCGAAGAAGTCTTCTTCTACGGTTGAACTGAGTACTGTCTTTCATGGCTGCTACCATGGATATATATATTTCATCATATTCAGTGGATCATAGGATTAGCTCCCTCCATCTAATAGAGTCCACACTTCCATCTGCATCCTTATTGTCTTATGCAATATATAATTGTCTCTCTTGTCTAACAGAGTCCAAGCTTCCATCTTGTTGTCTTCTACAAAACATCATAAGTATTTTTCCAATTTCCTCTTGATTGCTGACTTCTTTCTGTCTTTGCTTCTTCTAAGTCTCTTCATGATTGATTCAGCTTAATGGCTTCCACATGATTTGTATTTCATCCTTTCATGTGTATTATCTAATGATATCCATTTTCATCGTGTTTGTTCTTCCATAGGTATAGTTCTTCTTGGAACATATTATCTTCCAAGAGATATATATACAAGATATATACAGGGACGATGAAAACAAGATATGTACAAGAAATAAGAAGAGAGTTGTTACCTTTTAGAAGAAGAAGTCTCTTCCATCATGCTTAGTCTTCTTTGTAGGTTCCTTTTCTTCAGCAATTGATGCTTCGTGTTTCTCCTTCCTTCTCTTTAGTTCGGGACAATGATTCTTGTAGTGACCATACTTTTGACAGTTGAAGCATTGTACTTCTGAAATGTCTTTCTCTTGATTTGGTTTCCTCCTTGAGCAAAACTTATTTTTGTTCCTGAAGTTCTTGAATCTTGTTGTGAAGGCTTGATCATCGTACTTCCTCTGGGGTTTCTCTTTTGCATTGATCCTTGATTCTTCTTGAGCATAGCAAGTCCAAAGTTCTTCAAATGTTGGATACTCCTTCGTTGTGTTCATGCTTGCGGAAAATGCATCCCACGTCTTGGGAAGACCATTGAGTACTATGTTCACCAATTCCTTCTCTGAAGTGATCTCTTCAATAGCTTGTAGTTGATCTCTTAACTGGGAGATATTTACAAGGTATGATGTTATGATATCGTCATTATTCATCTTCATGTCACGGAGCTCATTCTTCAGACTCATAACTTGTCCAATGTTTCTCACTGAGAAGAGATTTGTTAGGGCATTGTACATATTCTTCGATGAGTCAAAATGGGAGATGTAGAGTATCAAGTGGTCTTTTATAGAATCCACTATGATATTCATGGCATTGATGTCAACATCTTTGAACTTCTCCATAGTTGCAACGTTTTGTGGTTCCTTCTCTTTTCCTTCTTCAAACTCTGGCTTCACGATCTTTCCTTTCACGATATCCAACACTTTATTCTTGGCAAGGATGAGTTCAATCCTTGTCTTCCACGCTCTGAAGTTAGAGGCTCCATCTAACTTTTTCTCAGACTTCATAGAGTTAGTCATGGCTTGCTTGACTTGGTCAAACCCTATAATTGACCAGAAATTCAAACTTCACGTCTTGGCTTGCTGAGGGTATCAGGAGATGCGCTAGGCTAGAGCGCACTGATCTATCTGGAGAATAGGTCAATCCATTCACTTAAGGTGCCTCAACAAGAGGTTTAGGGTTTCTACAACTGCTCCTGCTAGTAACCCTAGCGACAGTGTCTTGGAAGCTACTTTTGCCAGTAACCCTAGCGACAGTTCCTCAGCGAGCTCAATATCCTAGCGGTTATGTTTCCTTCCAGCGTTTAGACTGAATGAAGGAGGTGTGGGCCCATAACCTGTTAGAATATAGAAGATTATGTGCCTGTTTTACCATTGACAATACCCTCGTCACCCAACCATAGGCCGAAGCGACCCTCCGAGCACCTTAACCTTGACTGAGAATTACTCTGGAAGCAAACCCTAGGCTAGATAGCCAAACAAGGTGTAGCTCATCTTCCTTCAAGGATAGTGCACCAACAATAGCTGATCAGATAGTCCAAACCCTAGCCAAGAGATAGTCCAAGCCAACACTGAAAACTAGTTGCTGCAGCAGCTGCACCTGCAGCTCTCCTCCACACGTGTGCACATGACTGGGAACTGTAGTGCGCACCAGTTGCTGCTCTGTAATTCTGAGATGTGTCAAATGAGAACTGGCGCCCTGTATTTATAGTGGTTCTTCCAGATTTGTTGGGGCCGACTTCTCCTTCTGGGTATATGTTTGTTCAGTATATTATTATTAATTTTGGTCGACTTCTTCTCTTGGAGGCTAATAACCTAATATAAATTATCTTCTTGAGCCGACAAGACTTCTAGGGTTATTAGCCAACTCATTAGGATTTTCTCTTGCTTTCTGGAGTCTCATGTTCTCGTCAGGTTCACACGTGGAGGTAAATACCTCCTGCAGCTACCATAATATTAACACTAACAAGACATCTGCTTGTAGGTTTATCAAGATTAGAGGTATAACCAGATCAATTCAAGAATAGGATCAGATGTTAGGGTCATGGAGGCATAACTTTGCTTACAAAATTTGGATGAGGTACTACAAAAGAAATAATCCTCACATGGGACATGAAGCTAGCAAGTGAATAATGACATTAATGGGCATAGAAAGGAAAAGTAAGGCTCCATAGCCTTGAAGGTAGAGATGTGTAGACAGTTGCAAGCTTGATGTGGAAGGAAACAAAGAGCTTAAGAGGTGGTGTGTGAATAATCTCTATGTGTCAAGCATAGGAGTTCCAGAAGAGGATTTGTTAGATATGAATTATCTACTATCTAAAATCTTAAATTAGAGTTCACAGTGGAAGCAAGATGCCAATGCAGAGGAATTGGAATGCTCTCTCACTTCAAAAGTGGCACTAAATGAAAATGGATTTCCATTGGGGAATGGTACTAAGTGGTAAACAATGGCCAGGTGTAACATGGTTGGAAAAGTGTTCAGACCCAGATAACCATAGTGCGGATGAGAAGAATGGGAGCACACAAGGCATCAAGGATATAAAGGAATTCAAGGACAGCCAACTACAATAGAAATAGATAAATATATAAGTGAATTGAAACAGAAATGCACTAGAGTGCATGAAGCATACAATGAAGTTAAATTGCATATGCATTAGTAGGCATGCTGACAGTAAATGCTTGGTGCATATGGATGTGTAAGTTTGCATGTGTACATGCTTGGATATGCATATAACATGCCGGTGAACTTAGAATAGTCTGTTATTATGAAATAATGTTTGAGTATGACTAAAGAATGGATTATGTATTCAGGAAAAATGATACAACGGGGTTAAATATGTGGATGTTGTTGTTGCTTATAATTTCCATCGAGGTGAAGACCCATGATGGCAAGAATGGTGATCAAAATGATGAAGGGGGAAGTCTGTGAGCTTCTACAAATATCAGTTGGTCAGACAACAACAAGTAGGTTGGTAACAACCAGGCAAGTATGCATTTAGTTTTTATTGATGCATACATGTTGAAGGGGATTGAGGTAAGGATTCCCTCAGTTAATTTTCAGTATTTAAATTGATATGTAATGGCCGAAGACCTAGAGTGTGTAAGTGTTGTTGATTATAGAATGCACTTAGATAAAATGTCAGTTGCATATTATGTTATGATTGGTTATGGGATCATAACCAAGTTAATTCAGGAGACATACTCCTTATATAACAATGAATACCCATAGAGCTAGTCATGTGTGAGACCATAATATGGTTGGATATGGAAGGGCTATAGTGCTATGTGAGTGCTCGATGGTATCTACTGTATATCTAATGTTTGGATTGCAACCTCTTTGCCAACACTGAAGAGAACTTAAGGATTATATTCTTGGTGTTGTGTTTGGGTGGAAAAGGAAGGTAACCAAATAGTTAGGCAAGCAGTAGGAAGCGTGTGGATGATGTGTTGAATCATTGGCCAGACCTTCCAACTCATCATGGTGGAATACATGACATAGTTATGTGGTATTATGTAGTCAATGCATGGATGCATTGTGTAGATGTGACCATGGGTATTGGCACCTTGATTTTTATCTTATTAACTATGGCATTATGAAAAGTATGTGTCACTGATAATAAATGTGTATGTAATGAAGAGTTCATTACAATTGATAGTTGGATTAATAGAAGTAATTGAATTGTAGTTGTAAACAATTCTGAGAGCACTTTGTGGTTTTGTTTTGAATCATTTCCATGAGAATATATGTCTTTTACATGAGATAGTGACAATTTGTTTGGCTGAGGAATGTTGAAATTGCAGGAGGAAAGGAGTCTTGGATATGGAAGTGTTGTAAGCCCATAAAGAAGACCAATGCCTATTGCTGCAAGAGTAAAATTGTTATGAGCAGAAGATCATGTCTAGAAGTTTTATTTTTCCTATATAAAACAGTTTTGGGAATTATGATTTGATAATTACTGACGAATTGTTTTGGCCGAATGTAAATTGAAGAAATTGCAGGTAGAATGGTATTGGATATGGCAGGGATGTAAGCCCACAAGGAACACTGATATCTACAGCTGTAGAGCCAACCATTATGAGCAGAAAGATCATGCTTGGAAAATTTTATTTTCCTGTATAAAATACATTTGACATTTATGTTTGAAATGGTTATAATGATATCTCATGATGACTGTATGTGTATAATATAGATGATAAGTTGGATATGCAAGTTGGAAAGCATGAAAAAGGCTATTGTTGTGACATGAGAACCATATGTCCCTATAAATCTTCTTGTGCAAGAGAACCTTGGTCAGGCAAGATGGATCGCATGAGGGACTGCATAGCAGAGAAGGGGATGCCTGGGCCTGGGCCTGGAAGGTGAGTGACCACAAGGAAGAGGAGACTTTGATAGCTCTTAATTGGGGTCATGCACACAATGGGTATGTCAGGGAAAATAGTGAGCCAAGTTAACGAGACAACCATATGGATGCAGATCCATGAATCGCACAGATAAGTGTTGTATTGGATTATGAAAATTTACTCTTACAATATGAGAAAGAATGAGAATTTTATGCACAAATTTTGAACTGACATGCTCACTAATTTGAAATATTTTAGGAAAATGATGAATGTTGAAGATCTAGAAAAGTATCAGACTATGAGAGAAAAGAAGGTGATGTTGGAGCAACTAAATGACAAAGGCATGGAAGGAAGAAAGTCCAATGGACTTGCTACAACTAGAGTTCTGGAACCCACAACTCTGAAACTTCTTGGCCGAGTGCACTGAAGCCGAGGAGAAGTGGAACAGCCTGAGGGACTGCATGGCAGAGAAAGGGGTTCATTTCTTTAGTTTGTGCAGGGTTGAGAGGGAAGGAGAGCTTGTTGGTTGGAACTGCTGCTAGAAATATAAATTTTGAAGATCATCATACATGTTTTGGGTCAGAATGCCTATGCATACATGTTTTAGGCCAGAGTGCCTATGTATATAAGATTGGGTTGGATTGACTGTGTGAATTAAGGCTAGAGGGCCTAGAATTGTAATGTTAATAACATTGGAATGGTGTTGTGCACTGAGGACAATGCCAAAATAAGGGGAGGAGGATGTAACATCCCAGTTCTAACCCTTATAAACTATAATGTATTATGTAAATATGACTTAGGTTGGTGAGCCGGTAAAGTTGAAAAGGGGCCAAAGTGTCTAGGAAATGTAACACTTCCTATACAGTAATAAAATACATCGCTGGTTGCAAGATCGACAAGGACAAAAGAGATAGGGGGATATGATTCCACGAGAGAGGGGGCTTGAGGGGCTAAGTTTTATTATTATTATTTTATTTACCCATAATTGATTTTATGGACAAGAGGGGGTTACATGAGCTTCTTGGGAGGGAGACCATGTGGCTCTTGTCTTTATTTAATTATTTAAACATCCCTTGGGGGTTGTTTTGGGGTCGTTCTTCCCTTGGTTCATCCTCTTTTCACTGGTTCACTTATTCTTCTTCCTCTTCACTCGCTACTGCGAGTTCATGTGCTCTTGGGCTGAGCATGGAAACGAATGGCAAGAAAAGGAGAGCCATCGTTGAATGGTTGTAATGATTTAATGATCATTCCAGGAGGGAATGGATGCCTGTGTGCATGAACTTGATGGAAGTTCAGATGGAACTGTCCACAACTGCGAGTCCTTGGAATTTATAATAGGGAGATTTCCTGACCAGTATCACTGGAGCCTTGGAGAGAAATGGAACAACCTCAGGGACTGCATGGCATAGAAAGGTGTTCATTTGTTGGGGTTGTGCAATCTAAGGGGGAAAGAGAGATGGAAATTAGGATTGTTGTGAGGTTGGGAAACCTGAGAGCTATTCAGCCAACTATTGTGTATTTATACTTGGCCTAGGACCCGTCCTTATGGATTCATAGCCCTGGCTCAGGGGTGACCTGTTATTGAGAGTAAATGAACAACATTGTCTATGGTTGGGAGGAACGTCCTTGGTCTGCAGCTAGTTGGTGAACGTTTACTTGCAAAGATAAGTGCTCTCTGTGTTTTTTGTTTAATGTATTTCGTTGTGTATTTAATTATCTCTGAGATATGTATTCTAATGTGTATGTATGTCTGTTGGTTATTTGTTGTGCATGGCACGTTGTTTATCTCTTTTATGTTGTGGCATGGATCTTGTCTTATCCATGTGGTGTGCATGCTCCTAACATTGTTGAGAAACCCTTTGCCTTCGAATTAGAGATCAGAGAACTGAGTCTTGGGACTGCAGCGTGCCTATCCTGCGGGTGGTTGGGTGTGTTGCAGCCTGTTTAAGTGGCATAGCCCGGCCTCTGGGTGGTCAGGTATGTTACAATCCCATGTGCTTGAAAGAATCTACATGGTTAGGGTTTTGCTCAATAAGAGTAGTATCAGTAGGTTCAAACCTAACCACAGAGCCTGACCTCTTCCTGGGGATAGGATCTTTCCTTGGAGCCATTTGAAAATTAATCTATTACAGAGAACACTTCTGTACAAAAGTCAATTTACAAAAACCAACGAAATGCTTTCAACATGCAAAATCCCTATGGAAAATTTGAGACTGATGGCTAGCTGAGTGTTGGAGGGAGATTTGAATACTTGATGATGACTTTTGAGCTTCCATAATCCTCTTTGATATGCTTTCCCCAATCAAAGCGGGCTTAAATGATGGAACAGAGCAACAACACGAGTTTGTAGCACGCCATGTTGAAGAATGATGAGTTGCGCTGACAACTTTTACTGAGTTGGTAGTGCTTCATGTACAAAAGTGACCAAATGCACTACAAACTCGTCATAATGAAAAATGATGATAAAACAAAGGTCAAATCATGACTTCATTTGTAATGATGGATCATTAAGGACCAAAACTGACTCTTTATAATCCCTTACTCACTTTTAGGATGTAATTAACTCATACTATGATCGACCTTTGGCATAAGAAACTTAGGACAATGACCTTGATGACCACTTAGTCATCTACCAACATCATTTGACATGACCAAGACTTGATGACTGGACTCAATGAAGGACACACCATGTTGAATGACTAAGGAAAATAAATACTCAATCAACCACCTAAGACTTAAATAAAATGAAATTTTATTGGGAGATAACAAGTACAAATGGTGGTTTTGAGTCGGTCTTCTTCAACTCCCAATATTTGTTTATATCCAGAAAACCCATCAAGTAATGAGAACATCTCAAATCCCGAGATGTTTTGCAAGAGTTGTTCCATTGGGGGAACTAGATAATTATCCTTTTGCAAGGCTTTGTTCAAAATTTTGAAATCAACATGTAAGTGATTTTTCCAGTCTTTTTCTTCACATGAACCAGGTTGGCCACCCAAGTTGAATGTCTAACCTGAAAAATAATCCAAGCATCTAGAATTTTCTTTAGTTCTTTTTGGATCTAGGGCTCTAGAGAGGGGTGAAGTTGCCTTAGCTTCTGTTGAAAGGATTTTACTTTGTTTTTCATTAGGATAGTGTGTTAGATGATTCGTGTGTCATAAGTTTTTATATCATTGTATGACCATGTGAACACATCTTGGTATGATTTGAACAATTTGATATAGGTTTGTTTTTCTCGTTTAGAATACCCTCTCCCTAAATTTACATTTTTTGGGTTCTCTTTGGTGCCTAGATTGATTACCTCATGTCCCAAACTTGAACTGCTTGTTTTCACATTTGGGGACCCTTTGAATGTACTTTGGAGGTCAAACAACCTTTCCAGGATGACAACTCCCTTAGGCATGATATGTGACTTGATCGATTCATGTCCAGTAGTGGCTTGAAAATAATCATCATCTATAGCTAGGTCTTTAAAGGTTTCATCGTTATTTGGGAACTTGAGAATCTATTCATCTCCTTCAAAAACTCTCTAGTTGGTCACATTATCCAGTACAAAGGGTCAATACAATAATTCAACAATGAACCATGATGCTTAAAAATCCTCCAAAGGAGACAATCTAGAGGCAGTAGTAGCTAGTAAATTAGCCACTATATTTTTAATCCTGGGGACCGCAGTAATGTTAGAAGCCAAGAAATTATTGATCAATCGATGCACTTCTTGCTAATAATTCCTTAGATGTAAATAATTGCAATGGATTATATTCTTAATTTGTTTCACCACAATCTTGGAATCACCAAAGACTTTAATATTCTCAACCTTCATGTCGAGGGATTGTTTCAAACCTTGAACTAATTATTGGGTATGTGTTATATTCTTTGCATGTGTGTGTCTGTGGGTGCGTCAGATACGACAACTGCGTCTGGCGATCCGTACAAACTAGAGCTCTGCCGTTGCACCGGGCGCTTCCTAGGGGGGTCCCAGGGGGGGGGGGAAGTATGCCCCCCCCTAGTTATGCGCAGCGTTCGGCACCGGGCGGTAGCCTGGGGCTGATGGGGTTCGGGGCAACGCCCCGAAATTTTTTTTTGGGCGGTTTTTGCTATTTTTTGCGGATTTTGCTATTTTTAGCTGATTTGTAAATTAATCCCGGATTAAGGGATTAGGGTTTTGGTATCTACGGAATACCTAAAAACATTGTATATATTGTATGGAGAATGGTGAAATTCGATAATAATGAAAATAAGAAAGGTT
>SNQJ01S0008813.1:30692-41087 GCA_010110895.2 Picea sitchensis | reverse complement strand
AAAGAAAACAACAAGTGGGAGAATGTTGGGTATGTGTTATATTCTTTGCATGTGTGTGTGTGTGGGTGTGTCAGATACGACAACTGCGTCTGATGATCCGTACAAACTAGAGCTCTTTCGTTGCATCGAGCGCTTCTTAGGGGGGTCCCAGGGGGGGGCAGGTATGCCCCCCCCTGGTTACACGCAGCGTTCGGCACCGGGCGGTAGCCCAGGGCTGATGGGGTTCGGGGCAACGCCCCGAATTTTTTTTTTTGGGCGGTTTTTGCTATTTTTAGCGGATTTTGCTATTTTTAGCTGATTTGTAAATTAATCCCGGATTAAGGGATTAGGGTTTTGGTATCTACGGAATACCTAAAAACATTGTATATATTGTATGGAGAATGGTGAAATTCGATAATAATGAAAATAAGAAAGGTTTTCCCGGTTGAGGGTTTCCGGTAAAAATCTCTGTGTATTCTGTGTATGAGCCATTGATTAATTTATGTATTGCTTAAGAATATACATGCATTGCTTTACTTCGCAGGTTTAAAACTTACACTAATGTCTCATATTCACTTGTGTTATTAGTGCATTCGAACTCCAACTTGCAAGAAAGAAAATCGTGTTTATCTTTGGGGTTGATTATCATGCACCCAACACCAGCTCCTTCGAAAGACTTAGATCCATCAAAATACAAAGTACAGATATCAGATATGTATTTAGGGTTAGATGTATTTCGATTTGGATCCTCTTCTCTTTCATTTTCTCTCATTTTAGAACAACCCTCATGGGATATATCATTGATACACTCCCCTTCTTCAAGAGAAAACTCATTTAGTAAATTAATTTCATACCTTTGAATTGCAAGTATCTCTGACACCTAAGCGATGAGATTTTTGAAATATGAATCTAATGCATAATTTCCTAAAATGGGACTTTCTAAAGAGGATGGCTCATTCACCACTTCAAGTTTTGTCACCGTGTGTTTCATATATATTTCCCTATCAATTATAATCTTGCTCAGTTGACCATTCCATGATAACCAAAGATGTGACCAATCTTATGCAAAATAACCTTGTAACTTTTGGGACCAATCCCGACTGAGAGAAAACCACATGCTTTGGGCATGTCAACCACCACTATATCAATAACTTGATGTACTTTGGGATTGGATGCCACTCTAATCAATACATCTTTCATTTCACCAATCACTTTTACTTCATATCTATCTAATTGAATTATGTGTATTGAACTTCGATTTGAAGTTGCATTCAACTTCTTACATGCATAATACTGCATAACATTCGAAGAGGCCCCTAAATCTACCAAAAAATTGTGAACATTTTGATTGAAAATTTCAAAATGGAGAAAAAAAGGAGGTGTTGAAGGTTTGGATTTTCGCTCAAAACCTATCGTATTTACCATTGCTTTATGTGCACTATTATTAGTTTCCTTATCTACGAGTTTAGGAGTACTGAGGGGGTTACCAGTTTCCTCCAAGGCATCTAGTAAAATTTTTCATTGTTGTGATATTTTACACAGATATAAAATGGCGAAGTTCACTTTTTTTTTCTTAATATTATCTACTACATTATACTCTATGGGTTCTGGCTCCGCACCACTTGTATTGGGTAAGTCAACAAACACCAACGTAGATCTATTATTTAAGTTAGGGTTCCAAGGTATTTTCCTTAAATTTTTTGATGTGGTTGGTTGTGGTTGAATGGGAGCCCCATTACTCCTGGTTTGTGCTACTAGGATTTTTGTTATCACCTCATCCTCATCCACCAACTTTATGCCCGATAACATATCCCACAAAACCATTGTTGGTTCCTCATCTAAACATTTATTTGACAAACCCACACTCTCTATTTGAGTGCATCCGTATAACAACCTATTGGCTAGCTGATGCATAACATTTATCTATTGCGGGCTTGTTTTCTCTGAATGATTTTCCTGGTGGCAATTGCAATAGTTATCTATGGCTACTTCTTCCAAATCTAGGTTTAAATTTTGGGAGGAGGCTCAATTTCTCTTTTACGAAAGAAAGGTTTGTAGGGTCTTTGGCTTGAGGTCCCTTCACCTGAAACCCTCTTTATATATATTATTTTGTTGGATAATTTTTTGATCATCCTCTGCATACTTTCCAAATCCATAGAGTCTTTCTATTTATTCTCAGAAGGTTGTTTGGCTTGATGTCTGGTTAAGATATTTTTTCTTTTAGGAGGGGTCACTTCCTTCTTTCCCAAAGTTGCTTGTCCTTCTTTACATCCTTTCATTTCAAACTCAACCAGTTTAGCTTCATCAAAATTCAAATGCAATGTGTTCTTTCCTACTCTTTTAACAAACATAGAGATGGGTGCAGGAAGCGCGTTAGCGTACACTTTGATTTGAATATCTTGGGCGAGGGCAGTGCCTTCTTGAAATTTGTTTAAGACTGTAGTGAATATTTGATTAAAATGCTTAACCTTTTATCATGGACACAATGCTAAAGCAAAAACCTTTGCCATCATAGCGCCAATAGTAGTATCTTCACCAAATTTATCTATGAACATTTTTTGAAAATCATCCCAATTGGCATCGACCCTATAGGTAAGTTGAAATACCATGTTAATGCAAATTTTTCAAAAATATATGGGAACGGAGGACAAACTACATCTTTGTGCTGCACATTCATCAATCTAATGGCAAGGATAAATTTCTTAATATGGTCTTCAGGGAGACTAGATGTCTATAGGTCATATTTAGGCAACAAATGACATGGGTGCTTTAGTAAATTGTGAAGGGGAGGGGTTAGCGCCAAAGCATCCTATGCCAACCAAGGTTTATTTTCATTTTGGTTATCGACCATTTGACCTTCAAGTTCTAAACCAAATCTATCTAAATATGAATTTCAGATGTGTTGATATTTAGAGTGAACGCTTTTTGGTGGGGTTGCAATGGGAGTATTAATACTAGATGGAATTTAACCGAAAGTTTGGTTAATTTCTTGTAAAGTTAATTCCCCCAAATCATCTATTGTATGGACCAAAGTGTGTTCAACGGTTGAAGTTGTGGTCCTAACAACATTTCTACGATGAGGAAGTAGCAGATCTATTGGTAATGCACTAATCTACCAAACATAGGCTCGAGTAAGTCATATAAATGTGTCTACTTCTTCATGCAATACTTCCTAGGGATCTGTTTTAGTATTGGTTCCAACATTACCCGAATCTTGAGGTGGTATGTTGTCAGATGTTTGGCCTTCATGATTTGGAAATAACAAGTGTGGGATGTTAGTATGACTTGCCATACATAGGCCCTCCTTCTAGCACCAATTCTATTGAGGAGGCTAGAGTTCCAATGCTCAACAGTAGGGATTAAACCCAAGAAAGAGGCCCAGTTAGAATCTTCCCTATTTGGAATGGAATAATACTCCAAGTTAATGGCTCGACAACCACTTGATAGGCTTTAACAATTTCTTTCTTTCTCTTTTGTTTCTTTTGGTTTTATCAAAACTAAGCTAAATGAACAAACTGACTTAATCCTATCATGGGGATTATCTCTTGAGGATAATCCATAGAGTAATCCATAAACATAATCGTGCTCTTTGATATACCTATTTGGAATAGTCCTTTCAAGGCATTAATATTAATCATGCATCATATTGTTGAAAGAGATGAAAATTAAAAGAAATACCCATAATTAATTCTATGAGTAGATTGGAAAATAAAAATTGAAAGCGAGCTTATTAAAGGATAGAAACAAGTTAATCAATACTGCAATATGCAATATAACTTGTAGAAAACAAAAATCTTACCAAATGACTGAGACAGTCATACAATGGCAGAACAGTCCATGATCATGGGTAAATGCATAGTAACTCCTTTGTAAAAAAAAATGCCTTTGCTTTAATCCAATTAATCAAAAGTATCAACCTTGAACACAATTCTTAGCTCACCCTTATTTCTCAAAAAATAATTACAGAGTTCTAACTGTCAAAAAGTCGGGGCTAATTCTCCCCTCACTTCCCTAATTTATAGTCTTAATTATAAAAGATAAAAGTAGTGAATCAGAAAATTAATTGTAAATTAAATTAGCATGTCTCTATTCTCTGAGTCGTGTGCTAGTTCTGGTTATTGTGTGCTCATGCACTTCAAACGATTCCTTTGTCGGTACATTGGTCACCATTTTTTTTTAGGATTCTTATGTTTGAAATGGGGTTCTGAACCATTGCATGTGTAGCATCATATTCAACCCATTGTTGAAACCGTTCCTCGTAGAACCTTTGTTGAGGGAACACGTGGTTGTCCATGGGTACACATAAGTTCTCTCTCTCCCATCTAAAACATTGGGTGCATTTATTGATTTTTGGAATCATGAACTTTATCTTGGTGCAATCCCCAATTTATTTTAATAGAAACTTTTGAATGTGACCACGCTCAATCAACGTGATACCTTTGATTTCATCATCATGTTTTTCGGCCTCCTTCTTGAAATCAGCTACCACTTGATCAAACAACCAAAAATCTTTCGTGGGACCAAACATATTCAAATTATTTTTTAGCATAGTCTCATCTATATAATGCCACAACTCTATGCATACCTCCCATTCCTTTACCAATCTATCCTTCAACACCAACGACACCTCTTTCCAATAATATAGAGAACTTTATATCCTAACGCGTCCTTCTTCGATTAGTATATCGATGTCATGCTCTTCATCACCATGACCTTTCTTAATCTCCATAATATAATTCACTTGCTCTTGTGTCCTCTCTTTCCTTTCATTCCACTTCAATATCCCTTTATGCACAATTACCAATTGTAAAGTCTCTTCTTGTAGTTTAGTTGTTTTAGCAACAAAGTTCGCCCTAACATGCACATGTCGATGATCTTCCTCATGTATACCATCTTTGAATTTATTAATTGTCCTCGTACATCTTTAGTAGTATTCCACTTGATTTCTTAGGAATTCTAACTCCTTCTTCATACATTCTACTTCAACTTCATCAACCTTAGCTTTATCAATAGTAGCATGTGAAATTGTTACTCCCACAGCAACAAGCTCACTGAGATTAGCCTTTAACGTGTCAAACAAAGGTTCTTCAGTTGTACAGGTTACATCACTATCAACATCGATCCTTTTCCTTTTTAGAATTATTCTCACAATGGCATGCCTTCGCCGATTATAAGCTATAGATTCTAGGTCGACTACATACTCAACAAGTTATGGAATCTGTCTATCACCGTGTGCTAATGTATTCTTAAGACTTCCTAGTGTATGTAACTATTCAAACACAGTCTCATTCCCTCTATCCATAGTAATTCCTTTCGACAATTTTGGCCATCGAGCAACTTCCTTTTATTTGTTACTTTTGGCTACATCTTGCTCAGTATTTCATTATTTGTGCATTCCATCTATCTTATTGTCTTTCGTTGGCTTCTCCTCTTGATTGAAGGCACTCTCATCAGTCTTGGTCAAATCAATGACCTCTTTAGGCTTCTTTGCAATCTGTAATTCTTTTTGTTTTCCTTATGACTGCCCTTGATCGTCATACTTAGTTGTAGTCTCTTCATGCCTCTTGATTCTTATCTCTTCTTCTTGTTTTTAGATCTGCTCATTCTTATCTCTTCTTCTTGTTTTTAGATCTGCTCTTTCTCTCTTTGTTTTAGAAAATCCTCCATCTTTGCTATGCCTTGAAGACTCTCTATTTCTCCTATAATTCTCATTATTGAGCCTCTACTTCCTCTTGTTGTTCTTTCCGGTCATGCTCTTTTTGTTGCTTACCTTGCAACCTGGTTGGTTCCTCTTCCTTGGCCTTCAATTCAACTTCTTCTTTCCTCTGAGCCTCTTCTACCTCTTTCTTATCCTTCTCGGCCAACATTATTTTATCTATATTGGCCAATTTATCATCAAAAGACAAAGTCTTGAAAATCACAAGTTATGGATTCTTCTTACTCTCCAAAACTTCATCCCAATCCTTCAACAAAACGACTCTTCCTCCCATTTCTCATGACTGTATGACCAATACGTCACAACAAGCTCACAATGCTTGAAAACAAGACCCTTCAAATCATTTCTTTGGAATTTCATCTGAGGTAAACAACATTCCAAGTGTATAGTAGCCTTCTAGTGAGCCTGTTTGGGATCGTTAACGAAGAAATGGCCCAACTTAAAACCGTATTTAAATGGAATGTTGGATCATTGAGAGGGTAGAAACTGCATAGCGTAATCATAATCCTTTTCTTCAAATGTTACATCAATGTAGAATTACTATCTAATAATGAGCAGTAAGAAATAAACAATCACACACATACATAGTACACCAGTTGTTTTACGTGGAACTCCAAATTGGGAGAAAACCATGGAATGTTTTTTCTTATATGTCTTGAAGAATGAAGAATTATTGAAGTAATTGAACTTCCTTGCTCTTCTGAATCAGAACTGAAAGAGTAGTCTAACCCCTAGTTTCTCACAAGCAACCTGAGGGAAGCCTTAACTCCCCAATTCTCTGCTACAACCAAGGGGAGGCTACAACCCCCAATGTTCTCTAGCTAACTCTGGAAGGTAGCTACAACCACTGGTCCTGGCCCTATCCTACCACCCTAAAGTAGAAGTAGAATGATGGAACCACTCACACTATCATTGTGAGATATATCACAAACTATACCAATAACTGAACCATGCATCAACCCGGTAATTTCAACTCAGAATCAATATACCATAAACAAGTGCATCCAACCATAAAAATTGGCATGTACCAATCATGTGTCAACTACTCATCAACTATGACTCATCAATATGTACCAACATCATCAACTATACACCTCATGTATGTGCTAACTCATCAACTACTTGTCTCAACCATGTATTCACATGTACCAAACTAAAAGCCCCTATCAATTTCATCATCCAGATTCGATTTATAGCATGAAATAGACCTAGTGTATATGGTCACATTCCCATAAACCCTTCCTTAACTTTAAAACAAGAGACTAACATACTGCATCAAACTTTTCTTTACCCCACATGCCTAGTTTTGATTAGTCAACAACCCTAACTTGAAGTAATCATAACTTTAACCCAGAATCAACATATGAAACTGATACACAATGTTCTTCTCAAGGTGTTTTATGCAATTCCTCCAAGTTTCCATACTTGTAACCCCTCATAAAAAGGAGTTATAGCAAAAATGGCATACCTTTCCTGCACTCTTTGGCTTTATTCTAGAGAGTGACCTTGTAGAGGCCCCGCATTTCAAATGTTTCATGAATTGATCTAAAACTGTTACACAACATACAAAATATGGTAACCTAAACAACACATTTGTATCATACTCTTAAATTTGGATCTGTTATGAAGAAGTTGTGACATTTTTACTCAAACACCCGATTTTGACTAGTTTCTGGACTCACAAACCCTATTTTTCATGTAGTGTAACTCCCAAAATACAACGACCCACAAGTTTAATTTTTACCACATATACTTGATATGTTGTCTCACCTCTTACAGCAATTTCACGGTTCGAATCATTATAGAAAAAAAGTTATAGCTTAAAATGGTAAGATGACCTATAAATAACATACCTTAGAAAGCACCATCAAAAAGAATTTATCCCTTCCCTTGCATTTGGACCTTCTTTTCTTCAAATTCACTCAAAATTTGGTTTAGATATCCTTGGTTACCCTGTATGTTATTATAGATATCTTCAATATTCCTCAAGTGTAATTCAAATGAGAGAGCCTTGCCTCCATTTTATACTCTCCAAGTAGCTGCCTTAAAACATCTTCTAGGTCACTCTGGGTCCACTTTCCTATTTTAGGGTTGGGTCCACTTCTAATTTCTACATTAAATTTATTATCGAAATAATTTATTTTGTCATTCACTTTGAAACTATAACACACTCATCACTTCACCTCTTATTATTTACCTTTTAAAACCCTTTAAACCACTTTTATCACTTTGACCTTGGGGCTTCTAGGGATGACATATGAGGGTCCTCCAACTTCTAAGGCTATAACTCTAAACCGTGAGGAGTTATGTGACGCCTCTACATACCACCGTAAATGGAATGACATGTACCATCCATATAGAATAGTATTAATCTGAAAATATATCATAACTCATACCTGCTACTCCATCAAACAAACTGGTCCATTACCCAAACCCGGGTCTCCAACTTCTCATGGCCATAACTCTCTCTAAAATCAGAACAATTATGTGACGCTCCACATACCACCATAAATACATGATAAGCACTATCCATCTAGGATATTTTCCTCGATAAAATCTAATTCTCTCTTCATCTCATTATTCCACAATTAAGCATTGGTTCTCTACCCACAGCGCCTTCCCATGATGGATTTCACCATAAGGGGGATCCACTTTGAGTTCATCCATATTTACTTCTTATCAACCATGACAAAACAATAATGAGTCATATTTACATCAAACAATATTGGGTCCATTACCCAAACCTTTGTGCTACGGGGCTTTCTTCAAGGGTTGACATCAATGACAACCAACCTTAGTCAACATGGAAATCTTCTTCTTCACTTCCTTTGGAAGTGCAACATCATTTTTTTGGTAAAAAGTCTGATGTGAAATCTCCTCAATTACTAGACAATCTATCACACACTTCAACAATAGATAGAGTGGCCCAGTTGTGTTGAAAATCCTAATGTACATATAGCTTTCTTGAACATACAAACTACCTATATGCTTAATTAATCCTTTTGCATCATTAGATAACCTCGAGCATTCTTCTCTAAATATAACATAATAGAGTCTCACTAGAAAATGATTACAAATATCGACACAAATTTTCTTATACTTGTATTCCCACAACACTTGAAAAAACACATGCATTGGGGCCTCAATAGAGTGCCAACTTAGACTCAAACCTAGGAAAGAATTACTGGCACAAATATTGTCAAGTAAATAAGATGCCATGTAGAAATAAAGAACCATACCTGATGTTTTCTTTGCTTGATGAACCTTTTCGATCATTAAACGAAGTTGGTTTGACAAATTACTTCCCCAATTGAATATTTTCCTATAGCTAGCGTGTATGCCAATGTCAACCAAGCATCCAATAACCTTGAACAATCCTTTTCTCTGTATAAATGACACAATAGTTCCATTAGATACATATATGGTTCCTAGACATTAGTAATGGCATACCAACCACTGGTCTTCTTGACAAACTTCTGATCTTCTTTCCACCACCCCAATAAGATTTTACCAATATCATGGTCATCATAAAACTTGTTGAGAAAATTGGTGTTTAATGAAACCTTTGGTCTCGAAAATTTGTATTAGGTTTTCATGTGTTCCGATATGAAAGAACCAACATAGTTACCTAGAGCATCCACACACATACCTCCATTTGTTATTGTTTGATCAACCACCCACTCTATCGCTTATGAACATGGAGATATTGGAGACCTTGTGGCCACAAAGTGCAGTCAATATTTTTGAATATTAGGAACCACTTGGTCATCCACTTCTCGAACCAAGGGGTCACTGTGAGGAACGATACTGAGATAGTCCTCATCTTTGAATTTTAGAAACATATCATTCCATCCTAGCAACACTACTGTCGAGTTAGTGTTGTGGTTTTTATCTTTGAAAACCAAGTGTATTACAGGCTCCTCTACAATCAAAATTTGGATAATTGGCACATAATCATCTGTCACGTCGTCAAACTCACTTGATTTGCTAAGTGGGCCCTCACCTACTTCGCTCGGTTTTTCCTTGGGTGTCTCAATCGTGATTTTTACTGGTATTTTCCTTGGAGGCATGTTCAATGTTTTCAATAAAGGTTGACTCTAATAAGTAATATTTCCCAATTTCTCCAAGCTATCTTAAACAAGGAAATCCTAAACAAAATGAATTCTAAAACCATAACTATGGACGAATTATAATGAAATTGATGCATTCTTAACCCTGAGTAAACAAATAACAAAGAATATGTACTTTCAATCTTCTTGGAAGGAATAAGTTTGAGATGCTTACCTGCTTTGTTGTTATAGACGGGTAATTATTTCCAGCAAGGAAAACACCTCAACTGCAACTAATACCCAAAAAAATCATGTTGTGCATGCAAGATGCTCTTCGGATTATGTACCAGTAACTTACCTTGATTTTCCTCATAACTTAAAACTTTTAAAAAAGACACACCTATATATGTTAGAGGCAACCTTCGTTGTCATTCATGTCATTAATGATAGAGTTAATTTGGCAAGATTTGAATTAAATTTAACAGATTCTCCTTATGTCAAAATACAGACCGATCTTTTAGTTCCTCCGGGGGCAGCTCAATTGGCAAGTGCCGTAAAAATGAAGTTCCAAGAGGTCTCAAGTTCAACTCTTCTCGACTAATCTAGTGTGTAGTGCGTGGGCACACCTGGAGATTATAGTGGTAGCAGTTG
>SNQJ01S0008813.1:3908-16164 GCA_010110895.2 Picea sitchensis | reverse complement strand
TTATTGAGTAAAGGGATTGATTAAATACATTGTTAGCTACATCATCTCAATATTTATTGATGAATTGATATAACTCCATTGTTATATTGATAAACGTTGATCTCATTGATATCTATTGTTTAATTGCTTATACATTGACATCAAATAGTTATATGAAGTACTAACCCATTGAATTATAGCCTGCATATATTGTTTTGCTATTGTCTGTTCCGGGCAGGTGTTCTCATTTGGGGCTATACTTCATCATTGGCTGATTAGCCGGACTATCTAATCTTGGTGGTAACCTGTGAGGAGGAACTTTTACCTTGACCTTTATAACTTGGCCTCTTCAAAACCCTAGGTTACCGAGGACGTCTCCCCTGGGCTAACCTCCCTGAATAGAAAGAACCTCCCCATTGTGGTGACATTGGGTGGGGTAGGTTCCTGTTATGCCAGTTTGGCCTCTACCTTCTAGCCATTTGACCTAGCTACAAATTGTGCGATAACAGTCCTAATTAGAAAGGAACCTAAGAAGGATGAGCAACTTAAAGATGCATATGTTATTGGAAATAAAGATACACCCTATCATCACAACAATCAAGTGTTATTTTAGTATATCCCATTGCTACAATTTAGGCTCTAGATATTGTAATACCCCTCCCTTTGATATTAGGCATGATTTGAGAAAACTCAAAGGCCTCTCCCCAAATTTTTAAAGAATCCTACTCATAGGAAAGAGGTATCTATTTTCTTAGGAGCAAAGGATTAGCTTCAGACCCAACTTGCTTGAGTTAAATTCTCCCAAATCAAAACTTCAAGCCCATTTGCAAATGTAATGGTTCTCCAAGATGAAACTCCCCTACCAAGATGACCTAATTAACCTCCATGAAAATGCACTTAAAATTGTGTTGGTAAATTTTCCATACAAATGGGATCAACTTACCCCTCCTTACCCCTCCTTTCTATATTACTCTTGAACTCCAAAACCTTCACCTCCACAACTGCATGTATGATAATGTAGCCTCACGTTCCTTAATTCCCTTGGTTATCATGGAAAATTTAGGGTTGGATATCATAAATCCTACAAAGACCTGCACTCCTTTGATTCCAAGAGGGTTCAATGTTTAGGGATGATTAAGGTTCTAGCGGTAATGATGGTCCAAATTCCAAGGAAATTTGTTATGATGGATCTACTGATTGTAAATGTTCCCCCCACCCATGGCATGTTGTTATCTAGACATCGAGGACCCTCTATGGGTGGTGGCATTCAATTTGACTTATTCTATGGTACCATACCTATTCTTGGGGGTGATACTTGTTGCCTATATAGGGAGCCCAAAATGCCTACACTCTTTCTAATCTAAACAACTTGTATAAATTCCCCTCTAACAACTTTTATAACACCGCGAACTTCCTGCTCAATTATTAATCAACCCCTATAAAGGGATATGAAAAGTTAATGTTTGAGGAGGATAAGCCTGACTTTTCTAGCCTCTAGACCTTATATTTTAATGGAGCATGTACTAGAGATGGAAATGGGGTAGGTGTTTTTTGGGTTTTCCCAAGAGGCAAAGAGTTTCCCTATGGATTCAAGCTAGAATTTGAATGTACCAACAACATAGCAGAGTAATAATTGCCGTGGTCCTCGAGATTTGCAACAACGATCCATTTGACCTCATCATTGTGATCCTTGAGTCTTCCTCATGTCATCATCTTACCTATATTCGCATGGTCTCCAAAACACCTTTTGCATTACTCACCTCCTATTCTTCACAATGACATCTAATCAAGTTGTCTTCATGGTTTATGGTCATTGCCCAAGTCAATGGTCATTTATGATTTGTTCAAGGGTGTACCATCTCCCATCATCACCTCATCCCATTATGTCAAGTCCTGTTAGAAAATGAGACACACTTCCACACTAAACCTAGCAGAAGAGATGAAGAAATATTTAATCAAGAAAGTAAATGACACAACAGACACACAGTACACAAAGATTTTACCCTGGAAACCCAAACTGGGAAAACCAACATTCCTTGAGTGTTCTACTCCTTGTTTTCTTATTCATTCAGAATAAAGGTTACATGTCTAACCTTGGTACACACCTAAGACACAATCGAAATCATACCCTCTTGATTACACAAGAACAACCCTGTAGCCAATTTGGCTTACATCTACACGACCAAAAACCTCTACGATTACAGATTGATTCTTGATCTATTGATTATCCTGTATGGCCTTACAACACACCTTCTTTATAGGATTAAAACAGAAAAAAACCTAAAGAAAAGGTGCCCAAAAACAATTAAAGAACCATGCAGATCATTGGATACAAATCTTGTGAATCTCGGGATTATGTTATAGTCGACTACCAAGTCATATTACCTGTCGAATACCAGTCGACCTTCATTCGGTCTTTAGTCGGTTTCCACATGCTCGCCTGTCGACCTCTTGTTGGTTGACCTCTTCGACTTGTTGTTGATGCTGGTCAAACTACCTTGACCTTTGACTTTGACTTTACCTGGTTGACTAACCTCGACCTTCGACTTGTTTTCAATCCACCTCGACTTCGTCTTTACCCGGTCAAACCACCCCAACCTTCGACTTCGACTGTCAGTCGATCCACCCTAACTTTCACTACAAAGAATATAACAACCCACATTCTCCCACTTGTTGTCTTCTTCGTTGAAACCATGAGACCTTTGAACTTTCATTCGCAGATCCAGGGCATCAATGCCCATTGCCTCTCTGCACTAATATAACTTCACAACACTCACAGACCTGGTCAACGAGTCTGCTATGTTTTCCAATCTCCAACAACACCTTGTTTCTTTCCACCATGTCTCTCATGAAATGGTATTGTACATCAATGTGCTTAGTCTTAGAATAATAAGCCAGGTTCTTTGCCGAAAATATTGCGCTTTGACTATCACAACTTATCTTCATAGCTCTCTGTTCAAAATCAATTCTTGAACACAACCTTTGCAGCCATATTGCTTCTTTGCTTATATGAGTGGCTTCCATGTATTCAACTTCTGTTGTTGACAAGGCTATGACCACATGTCTCTTACTCATCCAACTGATTTCTCCACTGAACATTTTGAACACATATCCATTAGTCGACCTCCGTCGATCCAGATCTCCAGCCCAGTCGGTGTCGAAAAAGCCATGTATATTTAATTCACTGTCACCTCCAGGTTTTCATTAATAGCATATATCATAATATTTTGTGCCACACAAATACCTGAATACTCTCTTGACAATTGTCCATTGCTGCTTCCCAGGTGTTGACATGTATCTGCTCAATACTCCCACTGCATGGGCAAAGTTTGGTCGAGTGCAGACCATCGCATACATTAGACTACCAACAACACTTGCATAGGGAACACATGCCATGTCCTCTATTTTTTCTTGTGTCTTTGGACATTGTTCAACAATTAGCCTTGCTCTCACAGGAATTGGCACCTTCATCGGTTTGCAATCCTACATGTTGAAACGTTTCAATATTGTTTCAATACACTTCGTCTGGTTCAACCAGAGCTTTCTAGTTTCTTAATCTCTCTTAATCTACATTCTCGTTCAATAGTTAGCCTTGCTCTCACATGAATTGGCACCTTCACCGGTTTGCAATCCTACAAGTTGAAACGTTTCAATATTGTTTCAATATACTTTGTCTGGTTCAACCAGAGCTTTCTAGTTGCTCAATCTCTCTTAATCTCCATTCCCATAATGAAGTTAGTTGCACCGAGATCCTTCATGTCGAACTTGGAGGATAGCTACTTCTTCACCTCCTTTATTGCATCCATGTTGTTTCTAATCATCGACATGTCGTCGACATACAAGACTACACATATGAAATGCCCACCTTCTTCTTTGGAATATATGCAGTGATCAAATCTACTTCTCACAAATCCCAAACTAAGGATGTATGTGTTGAACTTTTGGTACCACAACCTTGGTGATTGCTTTAGACCATAAAGGGATATTTTCAGTTTACACACCAAATCTTTATTTCCATTTACTACAAATACTTCAGGTTGTTTCATGTAGATTTCTTCTTCCAAGTCCCCATGAAGGAACGTTGTCTTCACATCCATATGTTCTATTTCCAGATCAAATGTTGTAGCCAGAGACATTAGTACTCTAATGGAATTTAATTTTGCAATAGAGGAACAAATCTCACTGAAGTCGACTCCTTCAACTTGTGAATATCCTTTAGCTATTAGTCGAGCTTTGAATTTCTCAACTTGATCTGCTACATCCATCTTCTTATTGAATACCCATTTTCTACTGATAGGTTTTCTTCCACTAGGAAACTTGGCTAAGTTCCATGTCTCATTCTTATGCAATGATTCCATCTCTTCGACCACGATGCCCTTCCAGAGTTTTCCCTCTGTTGAGTCGACTGCCTCCCCGACCGACTTGGGCTCATTGTCAGTGGCAGTTAACACAAATGCAGAACAAAATTCGGGTGGACTATAGCTTTCAATTTGTTTTCTTACTCTTTCTTACCTCCTTACAACCGAAGCTAGTGGCTCCACCTCTTCCTATGATTCAGTTGTCTCATATGAATCATCTTCTTTGTTCCTTAGTTCAAACCGTACCATCTCAGGATTATTCTCGGTTTGAAAATTTTCCTTGCGATCAGACTTAATTCTGACTTCTCTGAAGACCACATCTCGACTGTACATTATTTTCCTTGAAGCAGGATCCCAGAGTTTATATCCTTTCATTCCTTCTTTGTATCCAATGATAAAACATTTGACTGCCTTCTTGTCTATCTTTCTCCTCTTTTCCTTGGGAACATGCACAAATGCATCACAACCAAATACTTTGAGATGTGAAGCCGAAGGCTTCTTACTCAATAGAAGGAGAGATATTCAATAGATATGTTGCAGCGTCGACTGCCTCTGCCCAGAATTCTTGTGCGAGTCCAACACCACTAAGCATGCTCCTTGCCTTGTCCATCAATGTTATGTTCATTCTCTCGATAACTCCATTTTGTCGTGGGGTATATGGTGTGATATGCCACATTGTTTGCAGAACTAATCAAATTCTTTTCCCCAGAATTCACCACCATTGTCGGTTCTCTTCACCTCAATCTTCTTATCTGTCTGGTTTTCTACAAGAGATTTAAGCTCTTTGAATTTCTCAAAAACCTCTTATTTCTTCCTCAAGAAATATATCCATGTCTTCCTGGAAAAATCATCTATGAAGGAGACATAATAAAGGGATCCACCAAGTGAAAGAACTGTAATAGGGCCAAACACATCACTATGAACCAGCTCTAGAATCCCATTTTCGCTTGTCACTCCATATGAGAACCTCACCCGACTTTTTTTTCCATATATACAATGTTCACAAAAGTCGACTTCTAAATTACATTAAKGAAAGTCTTCAACCATACCTTTGTTATGCATAGCTCGAAGTCATTTTTMTCCAATGTGTCCCRTCCTCTCRTGCCATAGCATGGYCGGGTCGACTTTGTGATGACTTGTCGAGTCGGTTTGAATYGACTCAGCCCGAGTAGAGTCGAGTCGACTTCAGGAACAACGATGTTGTTGCATCCAKTTGAGTCRACACCCCCTAACAACTTGTATAGGGTTCAAATCCAAACTCCTTTCATTAAGACCATCACACCTCTGACCATCTTGCACGAATCATTTTTAAATAGAGTGTGCATGCCATAATCACTCTTCTTACTGATAGATATTAGGTTTCTTTCCAAACTTGGAATGTGTAGCACACCTAGAAGGGTTCTACTCCTCCCATCTTGTAGTATCAGTTGAACTCTTCCCCGTATGACAATTTTGGTTTTCAAGTCGTCCCTCAAGAACACTTCTCTACCTTCATATAATTCATATTCTCATGACCATTCTCTATGTGGTGTCATATGATAGGATGCTCCTGAGTCGATCAACCAAACATCTTGATCCGACTGTGTACTGGTCGACGCCAGGTACACATCACCTCCCTTATCTGGAGTTGTCTTTCTTTTAGTCGATTGCTTCTCGTCAGATCCTGTACTGACTTCCATCGCCTTTGACTTGCAGTCCCTTTTGCAATGCCCAATGTTACCACATTTCCAACATCTTCTTGTCGACTGAATTGGGGATTTATATCTACCCTTCGACTTAGATTTTCTAGTAGAGAATTTGCCTTTATCTCTATCAACCAGTCGACATCTCACCACTAAAGCATCTTTGGTTGATCCTTCCGTGTTATTTCTTCTCATTTGTTCTGACAGTAGAGATGCAACTTCTATCACTACTATGGTTGTTTCACTCCCTATAGCCATGACTAAGTTATCCCAGGAGTCTGGAAAAGAACATAATAGGATAATACATTTCTCCTCCTCAGTGATTTTAATATCCATAGAAGATAACTGGCTTATAATGGTATTAAACGCATTTAAATGCTTAGTCACTGAACTGCCATCACTCATTCTCAAAAGACACAATTTCTTTCTAAGAAACAACTTGTTTACCAGGGATTTTGACTGGTACAAGCTTCCCAAATTGTCCCACAGTTTCTTGGCCAAAGCTTCACCTAAGACATTCAATAACACTAAATCTACAAGACAAATTGAATCGCACTTCTTGCTCTTCTCTCGAGTTTCTCCCATTCTTCTGTCGACATTCCTACTGGCATGGTACCTGGACAAACTACTGTCCATTGTTCTCGATCTACAAGAAGATCTTCAATTTTAAGCTTCCAAAGCTCAAAATTCTGGCCATCGAATTTTTTGATCTCTATTCTCGAGCTACTCGCCATTCTTTAACACAATCTTTAGCACAATCTTTAAAGATTTCTAACTTGTGACTCTTACTGTATCTAGGGTTTAGCTCAGATCCAAGGTTGTTAAGCCAAACTATGATACCAGATGTAAGGAAATGAGACACACTTCCACACTAAACCTAGCAGAAGAGAGGAAGAAAGATTTAATCAAGAAAGAAAATGCACAAAAAACACAGTACACAAAGATTTTACCCTGGAAACCCAAACCAGGAAAACCAACATTCCTTGAGCATTATGCTCCTTGTTGTCTTATTCATTCAGAATAAAAGGTTACATGTCTAACCTTGTGTTGGAAACCAACAATTCTTGTCAAATTTTATAATGGTAAAATGTCGTCGCCAAGGGATACATTTTTTTGTAGTTGCCTCCTTCTCCTTACAAACATTTCTATCTTTTTGGCTTTGAGAAGATTCATTGGCCTAGCTGTGTGTAAGAGTTCATCGTTTTTAATCTATCATTTGTTTTGTTTAATTTCATGACTGGAAGCATGAAATTAGAACAAAATTTTGTTTGAGTGGTCATCATGCAGTTTGTGGATTTTTCTTTTTGCAAATGAGATTACACTTAAAGGACATCTATATTTTTATAAACCTTAAAGTTTGTAAGCCTATCATTTTTCATTTGTTGATCCATTACTATAATACTTGAGTTATCCACCTTGGGAGATATGACTTAGTCATTTCTGTCTTTGATTATATGGTTTTCACATTTGACATATCTATGATCGTGCAACAAGCAAACTTTGGTTTAATTTGAAATTTGAATGTTACCCCTAGCAGTCGAATCACGATCTTGTCGTCCTGGTACAAGACTGATTCACCTACCTTCAAACATCATCACTTCGTACTGCATAGTTCAAGCCCGCATTCATTGTTGCAAGAGGTAAGTTTTGGTGTTTTGAGTTTGGTTTTCATTTCACAGAGTGGTTTCATGTCATGCGCGTCCTCTAGTTACTACCCACTCAATGCTCCAAATGGTTGTCATGGTAGCTTCCCAAATCCTTAGGTATCGGGTTCCTCCCGATTATGCAGACCTCATCCTCCTTTTCATATGTTGGAGAACACAAATCACCTCTTGTTGTCCCTGTTGTTTCTATGTGAACATATCAATAGCACCTGTGGTGAAAATCAAGCCCAATGGTTCGAAAGCTCTCCTATCTCATGATGATGTCGTGGATGATATTGTCGCATATGGCTGTGATGTTTTCATCAGACGGTTTGAGGGTTTCAACCTTGTTGTGGCCCAAGATTTCGCTCAGACTTTTGATGGCACCAGGGCTAAGATTGGGGATTTACAGCTAGAGGTGACAGAGGGTTCCATCGCAGAAGCTACAGGACTATCCCAAGAGGGAGATCGATGGTTCAAAAACGCCAAAATCGAAGGCGTCCCTGGAATTTACTCATGGCCTCCAAGAAATCGTTTTGTTACCGAAAAGGTACACAAATTTCTCTTTTCAAACCCCGATGGCATGGATTGCTCTTAATGCTGAAGCAATTTATTACCTGTGAAGGCAGATATGGCTTGGTATTCTTATATCATGTCCGCTTGCTCATGGTTTTTCTAGGTTTCAAGTTGAATGTGCATTTTTATCTGCATAAAAGTTTACAAAAAATGGCTAAGTTCTATCAGAGGCAGAAATTAAACCCATAGTCAAGCTTGTTTCACCATGGCCTCATCTGAATCCTCGTGGTTTCACATCTGTCTAAGACTAGGGATAGTTGGGGAAATTTCTTATGTAGGAATAATTTTACCCTACCTGAAAATGAAATAGAATCACCTCTCCATCTCAATAAAAACCCCAGTCCCTGTAGATCTAACCCTAATATCGAAAACCTATGTGTTAGTCTACAAGAAGACCATGCGACCACAGATCAAACCTTTGTTTCTATTCGAAAGCCATCGAGCAAGAAGCCATGATGTGATTTCATGCCCAAAAAGTCATTGGAAGAGGTTTTAGATGTGTTAAAAGACAAGATTCCTACTATTCCTATTCATGAGCCAACTCAGGTTGTTTTAAACGAATCAAATGTCAAGAAAAATGGCAGGCATAAGGAACAGAGTAATCCAGATGTGAATTTTACGAATAAGAGGCCATGCCAACTCCTATCTAAGAAATTGAGAAATCAACAACGTGGTAATGAGAAATCGACCCCAGTGATCGAGATCGATGATCATTTTGATGAAGATGATATCGATAATTTTATTGCTCAAGAGGATGTAGATGACCGGTTTTTGGGAAACTAAATCGATATTGATGCAATACAGTTCGATTTCGTTTCTAATCTCCCACTGTTCCTAAAGAACCAAGCGGGTTTCTCTAGTATACAACACGATCTGAAGCAAATTACAGAAAAGACTAAATTTCCCTCTGCAAAACAGGCTCAACCTTTGCCTACCATAGAGCCAGTTCATTTTGAAAATTGTCTTGATTGGGTTGAGAGATATTACAAGGATATCCCCTATCTCCAAGCACAGTTAAACCAAATGGAAACACTAAACTCATTGCTCGAGAGGGAGAATGACAAATTGAAAGCATGCGTTCGATTGAACATTCACAGTGCAAACAAGAGGATTAAATGGGCTGGTAAAGTAATTATTAAAAACTCAATGAATTTCAACACCATCATAAATTCGGATTTATCAGATGCTTCTTTATCAAATCTTTGAAATGGTAAATATTTGTTTTGATTTTTGTGATTTGGTTCTGTTTGAAAAACAATAAATAATTTCACTTTTGATTTTGTTTTTATTTTAAGACTAGCTACATAATCGAAAGATTTCGTAGCCAGTCTATTTAAAATTATTTATTTCTATTATTATCTAAACTATGATTTTGTTTTATCTTTTCAGGTATGCAACAACTTATGATGCTATGTTTAAGGAAAATGAATCATGGATTAAGCGATTCAATTAGCGTAAGTAATTTCGCATTTTTGAAAAAAAAACAATGTCATTAATGTAATTATTTTGATATAAGGACTCCTCTAGGAGTATTCCTTTTGTTATTCTATTTTTGCAAAACAAACTTGTTTTCAGGGATCACCCTCTATCTTGTATGATAAGAGGTAACTGATCCAAGACATGTTTAAATAACTTTTGTTACTTAGTGTTAAGAACACGTTTTTCTGGATCATAGAATGGACATATAATTTTGGAAGTGATATGGGAAAGCAGTTTGTTGTTGGCTTTAGACCTGTGTAAACTGTGCAATGCTTGTTTCATTGTATTCTCCTATTATTTCTATGTTATTTGTGTTGATTTAGCTTTAGTCTTGTCTTCACATGATATTTCATATCGTTGATTATTTGAATACCGTCCATGATTTGTTGGTCTAGTTTGTACATGTGATGGATCAATTATTTAGTTATTTTTGAGTTTACTTATGATATTAAATGGTTGATAACATCAATGCCCGGGATTGAGATTTCTTTCATTCTCAGCTATTGGTTATCTTAAGGTCACATGATATTTATTTAGTCATCTTTCTGTTGTTTCAAATTCACTCCAAAGCACGAAACACTTCCCTGAATTTCTTCAGGAAGTATTATGATTGTTTCTGTCATAGGTTTCCCTTAAATACAGGACAAGCAGGAGTTCATACAATGCAGAGAGAGGAACTTAGTTTATTGTTGATCAGTTAGAGGTTAGTAGATGTATCATTTTCTTGTATTTAAAGTTGTTTACATACAAATGAACGATGATTGTGTTAATTAGCTTTGTCTATTTTTGTGTCATCGTTACAATCGTCTTAACTCAGTGTTTATTAGTTTAATACCTTTAAACATCAAAAAGAGTATAGTTCATATTTGATCTTGTTCATAAACTTTATCAAACAATTATTTTTGCAAGATTTTATTTAAACCTTGTAAATTGTACATAATCATTTTATATTAGCACTATTAGCTCAATATTTTGTAATCAGTATGTTGATTGTTAGAATCATAGCTTTAGATTAGTTTATTTCCTTTCATTGTTTTTAGGACCCTAGTTGGCTACCGGAGCCATTAAACCCGTCAGGTTAGATCATACCAAATGGATTGGGTTAAATAGACAACCCCAGTCCGGATCTATCCTTCCCATTGATGGTGTGTCATAAACGCCCGTCAACACCTTGGTCCACACCTAAGACACAATCAACATCATACCCTCTTACTTACACAAGAACAACCCTGTAGCCAATTCAACTTACATCTACATGACCAACAACCTCTACAATTACAGATTGATTCTTGATCTATTGATTAGTGTTTATGGCCTTGCAACATGCCTTCTTTATAGGCTTTACAATAATCAAAACCCTAAAGAAAAGGTGCTAAAAAATTATTACAAATCCATGCAGATCATTGGCTACAAATCCTACGAATCTTGGGATTCTGTTACAGTCGACTACTAAGTCATATTACTCGTTGACTACCAATTGACCTTCATTCGGTCTTCAGTCGGTTTCCACATGCTCGCCTGTCCACCTCTTGTTGGTTGACCTCTTCAACTTGTTGTCGATTCCTTTACCATGTCGAACCACCTCGACCTTCGACTTTGACTTTACCCAGTCGACTAACATCGACCTTCGACTTGCTATCGATCCACCTCGACTTCGTCTTTACCCGGTCGAACTACCCCGACCTTCCACTTCGACTGTCAGTCAATCCACCTCGACTTTCATTGCAAAGAATATAACAACCCAACAAGTACAAGTTTTGATAATCTATCTATTTGTGTTACACCTTGTATTCACTTATTAAGAATCACCATTTCCTTATCTCTAAAGGATCTATCCATATTGACGCTAGGCATTTTCTTTAGGGTTTTATTTAGAGGCTTGGTACCTTAGTTAGCATTTTCATCATTGGTGGTTTACTTGGCATATTGCAATGGATTTCTATAATTGATCCTTGATTGTGTGGTTCCTTCTAATGTTCAATATATATATATATATATTTGCATCAATTGGTTTGTGTTTGTACCATCGCATCAATTATCATTATTGGTGGGCTACCTCGCTTCTAGCAGTGATTTTCATTATTAATTTTGACCAAATGGTTTCTCCCATGCTCAACCACAACTCATTATTGCATTATGGAGATTCATACTTGGTGGTAGTGGTGTTTTAGGTCCATTTTAAGATTAGGAACATGTATGGCCATTTTTTAGGATTTATTCTGAGACTTGAGTATGAACTTACATCTAGTCAACTCACTACATGTTTCAAGCCCCACCATAAGTGAGACTGGAGTATATATATATTTGCATCAATTGGTTTGTGTTTGTACCATCGCATCAGTTATCATTATTGGTGGGCTACCTCGCTTCTAGCAGTGATTTTCATTATTAATTTCGACCAAATGGTTTCTCCCATGCTCAACCACAACTCATTATTGCATTATGGAGATTCATACTTGGTGGTAGTGGTGTTTTAGGTCCATTTTAAGATTAGGAACATGTATGGCCATTTTTTAGGATTTATTCTGAGACTTGAGTA
>SNQJ01S0008812.1:443667-456495 GCA_010110895.2 Picea sitchensis | reverse complement strand
AGAGAAAAACAGAGAGTTGGTGCTCTCAACAAGTTGCAGCTTGCAAAACAGAGGTTGTAGCCTCACAATGAGTTGGTTCTCAAATGTATGATAAGGTAAAGAATGTAAATAATACTTATCATATAAAGAAGAAGAGGTTTTTACCCTATATGGGTTTCCTTGGGAAATATCTGTCTCTGTGTTTCTCATATATGTGACTGATGTTGAATGTGCCATTGCTCATTTCCCTGCATTATTGTGATCATCATTGAGTGCCTTGTAAATATTTTTAAAAGAAGCATAATTGTTTAAGCACGGTGACAACTGATTCACCCCCCCTCTCAGTTGTTCAACATAACTGGCATTAATTCCCTTGTATATCGCATACCTAGACCTCCTCTTCTTCATCTCGGGGGGATTATTGAATAACTCTTTGACGTCGGGGAGGAATTTCTCAATCACACTTGTACAATTGATTGTTGAAAGATGACATGTTATAATATATTCGATAAGCCATGTAGGGAGATGAAGAGGAGGTCTATGTATGCGATATACAAACAAATTGATGCCAGTTATTACGACGACAATGATGATGAGAATGATATATTGGAGAAAGTTGAGCAACTCGTGGAGGAGGAGATGCGAGCCAGAGCATTGAGGGAGTGGCAAAGGTTCAAGTCTATCTAGAGACAGGCCAGGTTGACGATTATGAGCAAGGACGTCATTTACATTAAGTCGGTCCTATCTGAGAAAGATGATGATGTGGAAAAAGAAATGGGAGAGCAGGACAAGGGAAACCAACGGTAGAGAGAGCGAGGGTTTGTTTCCCATGTTCCCCTTCTGGTTGAGAAAATGATCGAGTGCATAGTTGTGGAGAAGAAGAAACATGATGAACTTCTTAGTAAGTACATGGGTGAGGATCTCATGCAGGAGTAGGCTGAGGCCAAGGCAATGCTTAATATTTAGCGATAAGATATGTTGACAAAGCTTATGGATCATCAATTGTTTTTCCAAATGAGCTTCTTAACTTATATTAAATATACAATATGGAGCTTAGGTCAATTTTGAGGTTGACATAGTGTTATAATTAAGACATCCACTAGGGTCCTTTCTTGTTGAATAAGGAAAAGGGGCACTGGGAATCTCTGATCGTAGAGATTGACAATCCTAATTATGCCAAAGTAGGGGCCAAGATGACAGACTTGGAAGGGAACGAAGTTGATGTGCTCGGTACCACAGGAAAGGGCCCCGATTACAGATACTTAAGGGCTATGAAATTACTCCCCATCCTCAAAGAGCTATTCGATAAGCCCCCTCGAGGCAAAGAAGAGGAGGTGTAGGTATGCGATGTACAAACAAATTAACACCAGTTCATATTATGGCTACAGGACTGTCGAGGAAGATATCTTGGAGAAATTCAAGCGGCCCATGGAGGAGGAGATGCGAGGCAGAGCACTGAGGAAGTGGCAGAGGATCAGGTCCATACGCTAAATTATCAGAGGCACCGAAGAGTGACCTATATTTTTTCCTCCGCAAAGCAAAACCTCCACAAAATTTAATTATGGAGGTTTACATATGTAGATTGTGAATTAAATTGTTTTTCTTTTGGCTACTACTGCGCTCAACGTCATCGGCGTATCTGATTCACATAAAATCCTTTTTAGGCACATATATATAGATAAAATGAATTTAAAAGATAAAACAAAAACATATATAACTAATTTTTATTTATCAAAAACTGAAAATAGTTTCTATTTGCAAAAACAAAAAAGTGATCAAGTAAGCGGTGCTCTTAACAAATACATATGCACTGCCTCTGGTTCCCCTTAACATACACTGGGTTTTGAACAAACATATGTTAAATATAATGCACCGACGCGTCATTGTTAGTCGAGCATCGACATCTATAGTGGTGCGTTGTGATATATAGTGCATAGGTTAAGGGTTGGTGTTAAACCACACATTGCGCTAGGTTATATTAAACACACCTACTCTCTATGTTAGTTCATGCAACAGACGATTTTAACCAGTGCGTTGTTTTTTAATGACACACCATTAACAGGAGCATTTTACAATGCACACCGGAAGGATAATTTTTAAAATATTTTGCCTGGTACAACTTGCTTAACCGCCTCGATGCATTTCGTTTAAAGTAATACACTGACACTTCATTTGAGTATTGTATGTCTTGTTACTTGTGTGTTTGTATTATAACGCACCAGTGACGAGGCATCCCATAAAACAAACCGAGATGGTAAATTATTATGTATTTTGCTCGATGTGTTGTAGTAGACATTACCGGTGCGTTTTATTTATGTGATGCATCGTGGAGGAAATTTGTGCTTAAAAAACTTAGCGGTGTGTTTATCTCAATTGGCACACTACCTAGCATCTTAGTGCTACTTACCATAAGACGCATTGCACTGCAAATTTGTGAAAAGTCGACCCGATGTTGTTCTCTTTACATTACTAGTGCGTTTTTTATCCATCCACACCAATTGGTGAAATTGTTGAATATGAACTTACACGATGTGATGTGTTAATATAAATGCATTAGTGCTACCATGCTATTGGAACATCGACGTTTTTCTTAACGATGTGTTATGTTGCCGACAACACCAATTACACAACATCCACTAAAACGAAACAACGAGTCGCTGCGAGGTGTTATTATTAATGCACCGGTACCACTGTGATAGTGGGGAACCGTCCTTTTGTTCCTTGGTGCATTGTCCTGGTGTGTTCCAATCAGACGACCCACTATGAAAATTTAGGAAATATATGTCCCGGTGTGTTTCTATATACAGTGCCAGTGCGTTGGATTACAATTGGTGCACCGCTACGTTAAATTTTATAAATCATTATGTTAGCGTTGTAGTTAATTAAATAAGTGTACCGATGCGTAATGTTAAACAACATTGGTGCAATTTATTCGGTGCGTGTATATTTTTATAATGTATGGCGATGCGTTTGAACATTGACTTGTTGGGGCGTTATTTTTTCAGTACGTCCCGGTGCAGTTAGATAAAATTGGTGCACTACTAGGTGAAATTTTATATATCGTCGAGCTAACAATGCATTTAATGAAGTGTAATGGGTCGATGTGGGTATGAGCCCAATTTTCAACGATGTCAGAGCGTTATGAAGCATTCTCCTCTTCATTTTTTAGTAATTTATCGCGATGCGCTAGATTGAATGACTGAACATATATGGAAACAAAACTGGCGCGGACATATATGGACACGTCAGCAATAATGCTCACTATGTATTTAACATGATACACACTACTTCCGGACGAGCTGAACCATTCAGGTGCATCGCATGAATTTTTTTTTGAAAAAAATGTGCAATTTCAGGCTTAATTCTAATTTTGATTGGATGAAAATGCAAATAGGAAGGTAATAAATAATTTACTTGGTCTCTTCTATCCCGAAGAGACATGGTTGCATCGTTGAGAGGAAATGAAACATCATGGTAATTTCCAAAATTTGGAAATGTGTGGAATCCACCAATGGAGCTATCCTAGTTAGTGTAAAGCACCAGAAATAGGGTGTCTTGGGAAGAAAGGTGAGCATCTGTGCTTGTTGGAATATTCACCAATATTGAGAGGGGGGGGTGAATCAATATTGAGCACTTTTTACCATTTTAACCTTAAGCACATCATGGAAACATTAACGATTAACAATTCCATTCATCATCACATAAAACCATACAAAGACCACAATGATTTTTACATGGAAACCCAACCAGGAGAAAACCACAAAAAACTTATCTTTATAAATGTTTGTAGGAACCAACCCATTGTTACAAATATTATAGGCACAAACCTACYGGAGACAAAAATCTCTTTAGCTAAGCACCAACTCGACAAGATGTAGGCACCAACCTACTGGAGACACCAATCTCCTCAACTAGGCACCAACTCAATAAGATGTAGGCACCAACCTATTRGAGACACCAATCTCCTAAACTAAGCACCAACTCAATAGGATATCACCAATCCAAGATCTGCAAACACAAAGTACTTCTTACTTSACCTACATGCTCCATTTCATGGACAATTCTTCAAACAATAGCAAGCCTCATAKCATCATTCCCATAATGTAATCACCGACGACAACATCCATTGACGACAACCTCCATTCACGATAACGTCCATTAATGACAACATCCACTTAGGACAACATTGCGACAACATCAAAACTTCATAGCATTGCATATGGTAAAATCACAACATCACGACAACATCAAGACAACGTCACAAATCCATAACAGAGCATACGAAAACATCAAAACCTCAAATTAACATCACAACAACATTGCAACTTCATATCAGAGCATACAAAAATGTCACTACTTCATAACAACATCATGAAAACATCACAACTTCATAGCATACCTTAAGAATAAGAAAGACCTTAAGAGAATCCCTTAGCTTCTCTTGCACACTAGAAATACACCCCACACCTTGAGCATGCCTCAAACTTGATCTCTTCATTGGTTGCACTAAAAATGTGAAATTCTATACTATATTTATAGTAATTTTGTCCCCAAAAATTAGCTGAACCGACCTCAATTTTATGCCTAGGTTATCGGGCGAAAAAACTCATATCTCCTCATTCCTAAGGAGTTAGAGGGACTTCCATATACTGTTGGAAAGGTATCAAAATAATATTTTCAACCATGTAACTTGTGATCCCATTTGAGTTATTTATGTATGGTAAAAAATCCTTCAAAAATAGGGTATCCAAATTGACCACAAATAATACTTTCAATAATCTCCATCTTGCAATATTTATCTTGGACATATATAGGCTTATTCACTTGAATTTAGGGGATTATTCACTTGGTTTCAGGGCTTATTAAAGACTCTTTTAAGGCTCCATTTGTGTACAACTCAAAGTGGGCATGTGGAAACAACCACATGTTATCGCATCATGTTGTTGATATTATGCTAGTTGCGAGAGCTATTTACCTCCACATGTAACCCTGACGAGAATAGAATATTCTAGGAAGCAAGAAGAAACCCTAAAGCATTAAAATTAACCCTAGAAGACAAGTCAGTTCAATGAAATAATTAATATTAAGTATTTAGCCTCCAAAATGAGAAGTCGACCCAGTCAGCTCAGGAAAACAGTTTAAATACAAGTAGCTAGACCTCATTTTGTACACATAGCTCAGAATTTCAGCTGGGAAGAAGTGTGCACTGCAGAAACTGGGCAAGTGCACAAGTCTGGGGAGCAGCTACAGCCTACAGCTGTCGCAATCTGTTTTCCTGGTTTAGGCTCGGACTTTCAATTGGTTATGGTTGGACTTTCTTATTAGTCTTGGTTATCCTTGCTTGGTGCATTAGCCTTGGATGGCTATTGGTTTTCTTCCAGAATCATTCTCTGTCAAGGTTAAGGTGCTCAGGGGTGGCTTCAGCCTATGGTTGGGTGACAATATTGTTATATTGTCTATGGTTAAATGAGCACATCCATTACTTTCTATAAGGTTATGGGCCCACACTATCTTCGGACAGTCTAACCGCTGGAAGATAGATTGGGAGAATTTGATTAGTTACAGTTGCAATTGCAGTCGATCTTTGCTGTAACAACAAAACCCTAACCCTCTTGTTGAGGCACCTTAAGTGAAGAGATTGACCTAATTTTTGGATAGCCTAGAACATCTCTTGGTACTCTCAGCAAGCTAAGACGTCAAGTTTSAATTTTTGGTCAAAATCAAGGGTTGACCAAGTCAAAGAAATTATGACTTACTATATGAAGTCAGAAAACAAGTTGGAAGGGGATTCTAACTTCAGAGCATGGAAGACAATGATTAACCCARCCAAGACTAAATTGTTGGATATCGTGAAAGGAAAGAAYGTGGAATCACAGTTCGAAGAAGGAAAAGAGAAGGAACCTCAGACTGTTGYAGTTATGGAGAAGTTCAAAGACAATGACATCAATGCCATGAGTATCATAGTGGACTCTATAAAAGATCACTTGATATCCTACATCTCCCATCTTGACTCATCTAAGAAGATGTATGATGCCCTAACTAACCTCTTCTCAGTCAGAAGCATTGGACAAGTAATGAGTCCGAAGAATGAGCTTCGTGACATGAAAACAAATGATGATGACAGCATAACATCATACTTTGTGAGAATCTCTCAGTTAAGAGATCAACTACAAACTATTGAAGAAATTATTTCAGAGAAGGAACTGGTAAATATAGTACTCAATGGTCTTCCCAAGACATGGGATGCATTTGCCACAATCATGAACACAAGGAAGGAGTATCCTAGATTTGAAGAACTTTGGACTTGCTGGGCACAAACAAAATCAAGGATTAGTGCAAAAGAGAAACCCCAAAAGAAATACGATGATCAAGATTTCACAACAAGGTTCAAAGATTTCGTGAATAAAAAGAAGTTTGGCTCAAAGAAGAAACCAAATCAAGAGAAAGATATATCAAAAATACAATGCTTCAACTGTCGAAAATATGGTGACTACAAGAATCATTGTCCCGAGTTAAATAAAATGAAGGAAACACACAAAGCATTAGTTGTCGAAGAAAGGGAACCCTCAAATAAGGCCAAGCAGGATAACGCAAATGTCTTCTTCTAAGACAAGGTAACAATATTCTTCATAATACTTGTACATACCATGTTTACATAGTTTCTGTACATATCTATTTTTTAGAAGACAAGGTGTTCAAAGAGAAACAATATCTACGAAAGAATAACAAGATAAGGATTGTTGTAACGATAACTACAAGTCAAGCAATACAAATGAAAAGATGAAGTAAATTGACAATCCTTGGTAACAATTCCTGTGGAAGCTATTACAACTGCAAGATTTGCTGAAATTAGAATCAAACTTGAAGAAACCTGGAAGAAGTAAAAACATAAAGAAGTCAACAATCAAGAGGAAATTAGAAAAATACTTGTGACACTTTGCAGAAGGAAATAAGGATGCAAACGAAAGCGTGGACTCTCCTAGATGGAGGGAGCCAATTATATAATTCCAAAAGAAGAGCATGCATTCATGCATTAATCAAGGATTGGGAGGGAGGCAATCCTAAATAATATGACCCATTGAGGATTATGAAGTATCTATCCATGTTCCCATCAATGGTAGCAACCATGAAAAGAAACACATGTTCAGTTTGACTTTAGAAGAAGTCTTGTTCGAAAAGAAGCCTTAAAGTATCCTTGGTTGTCCATCCACATACATGGTCCTATGATGAAAGGAAGAAGCTGGAATCTTCAGGGCATGGAATCTATATAAAAATCCATGAACCCAAGAGCTAAACAGAAACTTGAGGAAGAACATGAAGATTCCAAGAGAGAAAGAAAAGCCAGAACAACCAGTCATTATATCGAGAATCACAAGACTGCCAGCTTGTTTTTAACCCACTAGAAGTAATCAAGAAGAAGAAATGAAGGTTGTGATGAAGAACAATGTATGAAAGACTTATGAATGGAAGCATCGTGAGATTCAGAACTAGAGGTTCTCCCAGATGGAGGGAGAAGACTATGATGATAGCTTGTTCCAGTAGCCAGGCATACCTCTACCTGAGCTATTATATCGTCTGTAGCATCCATAGGTTGGAGTTTACATCAGATGAATGTAAGGACTGTTCTCCTCAATAGAGTAATTGAACAAAGAAGCGTATGTAGAGGAACCTCAAGGTTTTGAGGTATACTAGAAAGAGACTCTTATATGCAGATGGAAGAAGACAACTTGGTGCAGAGCCTCCAATGAACAACAAAAGAGTGGTGAAGACTTTCTATAACAAAGATATTGTATCATAATGGTTACTCGGAGGTCTAGGATAATGGATTGCTAATCCATGACAAACTCTCATGATGACATAAGAAGTGACACTTGGATATGTTCCAGTTTGAGCCTTGCCACGATGTCATCCAACCATGGCATACTGTAATGATCAGAGCTATATGAATCCTTCAAGAGAAAACCAATGTTCCAAACAGAACAAAGTACATTGAGATCGAGCATTACATTCTTCGTGATGAAATCCAGAAAAGAGAAGTGGTTCTCCAATATATCTCCACAGATGAGCAGATAGAAGATATTTTGGTAAAACCTCTGTTCAATATGAAAAAGCTTGCGTACTCAAGAAAACAAGTTGGAGCTCGTGGATACGATTTCCTTATTGAAAAAGGAAGAGATTACTCCTAGGTCAGGAGGGAGCACAAATGTGTTATTGATTTATGGACAATCATTTTTCAGTTCGAAAAATGATCCAGGATGAGCAGTTCCTTTCCAGTTCGGAAAGTTGAGATTTCTGACGGACAAGCATTTTCCAGTTTGGAAAATGGTCCAGATCGGATGATCATTTTCGTAATGAAAATGGTTCGATAGATTGTTGATGTAATACAGACAGTTATTCCCCTTGTGGCTAGTGTGGGGGAATGGTATACGAGAGTCTTTCTTCTTGACAAACACTCTCAGTAGTGGTGAAGTAGAATGGTCAGCCTCTCCGGGCAGTCATTCTTTCGAAGTTCACAGTTGTGAGAAGTTTCGAAGAATGGTCCATTTTGGAGGTTGGTGCAAGATAGTCATTTGCTTAGGAAATGGTCCGGATAGTCATTCCCTAGGACAAACTCATTCTCTCTAGGTTGCACTTTGTTTAGTGCTGGAGGAATGGCCTAGTTAGGTGAATGGTCCAGGTTCAACAATCAGGGACATGCATTCCCTAGGGAAAACTCATTCTCTCCAGGTTGCACTTTGTTTAGTGTCGGAGGAATGGCCCAGATAGGTGAATGGTACAGGATCATAAATCAGGACAATTATTCTTCTATGCTTGAGAAGAATAGTCCAGTAGCTCATGGTTGATGTTTTACCTTCTGAGGGAAGATGCTCTTCCAGATCTCAAAGATGTGAGTGGAAGAATGGCCCAGATGACTCAGTTTATATCATGACATTGTTTTTCTGTGTACGTTGATATTAGAAGATATGATTTATATGGATATTGTATGTCTCTGGACAGTAGATGTATTCAACTGTGGTGGATGTGTTCCATTGGTTGTGACTATGTGTCACTGATTAAGTAGTTGTGTGCTACTTGGTGTGGTAGTATACCATTGGATTGTAGTTGTCTACTACTATGATAGACACAATTGTGTTCTATTGAATGACATTGTTCTGATTGCCATGTAAACTATCAGTAGTGTTGAAAATGATTATCAACTAGATGGATGGAAGTGTACTGATGAACAAACATTCTCCAGACGAAAAATTGTCCAAGACATTTATTCTTCTAGGACATATGCCCGGATTAGAAGAATGGTTCTTGTATCACTCTTTGGAGTGAGTGAATTATTCAACATCATGTCTGATTACTCAGATGAAGTATGGTTTCAAGAGATGATGTAGTTGATGCTGTCAGATGACACTGATAGTGACGACGGTGCTCATGATCTAATCATGAGATAGTCTGTACAACTATTATGATGCTACCAGTTGAATGGTATGTTTGTGCTCAAGACCATTGCCTTCAATACCTCCCTAGCTAGGAGGGAGTGTTGATATTATGGTAGCCAAGGGAGGTATTTACCTCCACGTGTAACCCTGACGATAATAGAATATTCTGGGAAGCAAGAAGAAACTCTAATGCATTAAACTTAACCCTAGAAGACAAGTCTGCTCAAGGAAAATAGTATAAATACAAGTATCCAGACCTCATTTTGTACACACAGCTCATAATTTCAGCTGGGAAGAAGTGCGCACCGCAGAAAATGGGCAAGTGCGCAAGTCTGGGGAGTAGCTGCAGCCGAAAGCTGCCGCAATCTGTTTTCCTGGTTTAGGCTTGGACTTTCTATTACTTATGGTTGGATTTTTTGATCAATCTTGGTTATTCCTGCTTGGTGCATTAGCCTTGGTTGGCTATTGGTTTGCTTCCAAAATCATTCTCTATCAAGGTTAAGGTGCTCGAGGGTGGCTTCGACCTATGGTTCGGTGACAATATTGTTATATTGTCTATGGTTAAATGAGCACATCCATTACTTTCTAACACCCGTGAGAGCTATGCTTAAAATCTACGCCATAAGGGGATCACTTTGGACTTATATACACTTATGTCAAGGCTCCCTCAAGGCACTTCAGGGATTATTCAAGTGGACACATCATTACTGCTTCATGGGCTTCTTCAATTTGCTTTGACATCGACTTGTCCTCGTGGCTTGACTACTGCATGTTGGCTTCTCAAGGCTTCATCAACATGTCTTCAAGGCTTCTTCTCTTGACTTCATGGCTTCAAGGATTCTTTACTTGGCTTCATGGATTCAAAGCTTCTTCACTTGGCTTCATGGCTTCAATACTCAAACAATCTAAAGGCTTATTTACTTGGCTTCATGGCTTCAAGGCTTCTTTAGTTGGCTTCACGACTTCTTCACTTGGCTTCATGTCTTCAATACCCAAAGAATCTCCCCTTTTCACCGGTACATCATCATCATCGATGTTACATCCTTATCATTACTGCCACATCATCATCATCACTGCCACTTTGAGATCAATGAAAACATTTTCTCAACAATATCCCCCTTTTTCATTGATGGAAACACCTTCTACATTTTGCAGTGATGCATGCTCACTCTATCCATCACACGGTTCACTCTATGCATCACTTTGTTTATCTCCCCTTTTGAAATCAATGGAAAAGGGATCATTTTTTCTTATCATGTGACTCTTCTTGTCAGCAACAATTTGTTTCTCTTCCCTTTGACATCCAGGATAAAGAGTTGCCCCCCTCTGAAATTTCATGATTCTCTTTCTTATTCTATTGCTCCTCCTGTCTTCATGCTTTCATCCACTGTCATTTAACTCATTTTGTTGCTCCCTCCATCATCAATGGTTCCTTCTTTTGACTGTAACGCTATCTTTGTGAGCAAATTTCTTTTTCGAAAATACTCCCCCTTTGACTACGTTGACTCCCCCTTAGACTGGGCCATTTCTTGAATCTTTCTGAAGTATCTCCCCCTATGCTCCTATATTATTTGACAAACCATTATCTTCTTTTATGTACAATCCTATGTTTTCCTTTCTTTGGTCTTCATTGCCTTCTACTTAGACTCTTCCTCAACATTATCCACGATATTAGGAGTCTCTATGCCAAATTGTTTAGAATAATGTACAATGGTGTTCTATTGCAAGATCATCATTTGTAAGCCTGGCACACTCCTCTTTACTTGCATATTTATCATTGTTACTCACATATGCAACTCACGTGGGTATGTCCTTTGAGAATTCTCCATTGACCTATTCTTCTTGTTTTTGTTTTCTTCTCCAAACCTTCTTATATTTGATATGATCATTTTATTTCATGGAAGACTCCATCATGCGTCTACAGTCCTGAGCTATGTGTCCATATTTGTGGCATTTGTAACATTCAACATTATTGTAAATACCTCTATTCATTACTTGATTATTTTTTGCATAAGCTCTATAATCTATAGCCTTATGTCCAAAATTGTTGAAAGAAAAACAATAACCAGAAAATAAACTTTGATACCTGGGAGCAAAGGCTATTATTTGAAATGGAGGTCTTTGAGATAATTTCTTGTCATGTCTTGATTAATCATGGTCTTTTACTCTGCTATTGGAATCCTTTGAACCATTTGTATGACTTTTAGGTCTTTCTTCAATCTTTCTTGGTAGTTTGAAACTCTTTTCTTCTTCAATGTGTTTGTGCTTGTGGTCATACCCAATACTTGTCTTGTCACTGAGAGATATTTGTTGATTGAGGATGTCTTCTAAGGCTAATGAACTCTTATCAAACTTCAAGTTTGTGCCAACTGTGCTTTTCACTTCTTCTCTTAGAGAAACAATTTCAAGTTCTTTTGCTTGACATATTTCTTCCTTCTCTTTTAGTTTATTGTTTAGGACTTCTTCAATTTTATTGTCCTCTTCTATTTGAATCATAACATTCTGCAAGTTTGTGCTTCATTGGGTATCTTTCTCTTTTAATTTATTCTTCAATGTTTCTTCAGTCTTCTTGGCCACTTCTACCTATTCCTTTAAAAGACTGACAGTCTTTTCAGTCTCCCTTAGCTTCTCTTCTACCAATGTATTCTTTTCTTGATACCTTTGTAGTTGTTCCATTAACATTTTTTTCTTCTCCCTTTCATTCCTAAAATCATCTAGAGCACTAATCAATTCCCCTTCAAGGTCTACTACAACTTCTACTTCATCATTCTCTTCTTCTTCTTAGGCATGGATTTTTCTTTCATCTTTATATTTGTCAAAACTGATTTTATTTGAATAGGTACATCTAATGTCACAAGGATTTAATTTAACACCACAAGAATACTTACTTAGTTCGACTTCCTTCACCTTTTCTTAATTTGATTCATTATTTGCATGTGTATTTGGGCTGCGATCCATTTTCTTTGATGTTGCTTCTTACTTTAGTGTATCTTCCTTTTGATCTTCTGCACATTCATGCCTTGCCTCCTTTGTGTAGTTTTCTTGTAGTTTGTCCTAAAGCTCTTTAGCTAATGGATGCTTTCCAACTTCATTTATTTTATTTTCAAACTCTAATCAACCCCTTAGAATTATGTTAAATTCCATTTCATTGTATTTTTGTAGCTTCTTTACTGCTGCACCCTTTGGTCTGTGTTTTGGAGTGGTGTAATCATCTAATACCGATTTTCAAATGTCAAATCCATGTGCCTATAAAAATGTTCTCATCCTTATGCTCCAGTTAGAAAATTTTGATCCATTGAACAATGAAACTCTATCTACGGAGTAAACTTCCTGAATATCCATGATCTTCCTTCCAGTGGTTAGACTTTTCTTGAAGGAACCCTCTCTGATACCAATTGTTGGAATATTCATCAATACC
>SNQJ01S0008812.1:430828-443617 GCA_010110895.2 Picea sitchensis | reverse complement strand
GGGGGGAGGGGGCATTGAATCAATATTGATCACCTTTTACCATTTTTAACCTTAAGCACATCATGTAAACATTAACCATTAACAGTTCCATTCATCATCACATAAAACCATAAACCCAACTGGGAGAAAACCACAAAAAATTATCTTTTATAAATGTCTGTAGGCACTAACCTACTGTTACAAAAATTGTAGGCACAAACCTACTGGAGACACCAATATCCTTAGCTGAGAACTAACTAGAAAGATGTTGGAACCAACCTACTGGGGATACAAATATCCTCAACTAAGCACCAACTCAATAATATGTAGGCACCAACCTACCAGAGACACCAATCTCCTCAACTGAGCACCAACTCAATAAGATGTAAGCACCAACCTATTGGAGACACCAATCTCCTCAACTAAGCACCAACTAAATATGATATCACCAATCCAATATCTTCATACACAGAGTACTTATGAATTCACCTACATGCTTCATTTCATAGACAATTATTCAAACCCTAGCAGGCCTCGTAGGATCATTCCCAAAATGTAATCATTGATGGAAACATCCACTGACGACAACATCCATTCATAACAACGTCCATTAATGAAAACATGCACTCATGACAACATCACAACTTCATAACAGAGCATATGGTAGCATCACAACCTCACGACAACATCACAATTTCATAACAGAGCATACTAAAACATCCCAACCTCATGACAACATCGCAACTTCATAGGAGAGCATACAACAACATCACAACTTCACATCAACATCACGACAACATCACAACTTCATAGTAGATGTTGAGAATAAGAAACACCTTAAGAGAATCCCTTAGACTTCTATTTCACACGAGAAAGACACCCCAAAACCTTGATCCCACCTTAGACTTGATCTCTTCATTGGTTGGACTAAAAAAATGAAATTCTATCCTGCATTTGTAGTAATTTTATCTCCAAAAATTAGCTGAGCCACCTCAAATTTTTGGCTAGCTTATTGGACGTAAAAACTCATATCTCCTCATTCCTAGGGAGTTAGAGGGACTTCCATATACAGTTGGAAAGGTCTCAGAATATTATTTCTAATCATGTAACTTGTGCTCCCATTTGAGTTAGTTATGTATGGTAAAACTTGCTTCAAAGATAGGGTGTCCAAATTGACCACAAATAATACTTTCAACAATCTCTGTCTTGCAATATTTATCTTGGACATCTATAGGCTTCTTCACTTGAATTTAGAGGATTCTTCACTTGGTTTAGGGCTTCTTCGAGGCTCTTTTAAGGCTCCATTTGTGTACAAATCAAAGTGGTCATGTGGAAGAAACCACATGTTATCTCATCCCGTGAGGGCCATGCTTAAAATATATGCCATAAGGGGACCACTTTGGAGTTATATACACTTATGTCAAGGATCCTTCAAGTCACTTCAAGGATTCTTCAAATGGACACATCATTACTACTTCGAGAGCTTCTTCAATTTGCTTTGACATTGACTTGTCCTCATGGCTTGACTACTGCATGTTGGCTTCTCAAGGCTTCATCAACATGTCTTCAAGGATTCTTCTCTTGGCTTCATGTCTTCAAAGATTCTTTACTTGGCTTCATGGATTTAAGGCTTCTTCACTTGGCTTCATGGATTCAATCTTCAAAAAATCTCAAGGCTTATTTACTTGGCTTCATGGCTTCAAGTATTCTTTACTTGGCTTCACGACTTCAAGGCTTCTTCACTTGGTTTCATGGCTTCAATACTCAAACAATCTCCCTTTTTCACGGGCACATCATCATCATCACTGTAACATCCTTATAATTAGTGCCACATCATCATCATCACTATAACATCCTTATCATTAGTGCCACATCATCATCATCACTGCCACTTTGACATCAATGAAAACATTTTCTCAACAATCTCCCCCTTTTTCATTGATGTCAACACCTTTTGCCTTTTGTAGTGATGCACACTCACTCTATCCATCACCATGCTCACTTTATCCATCACTTTTTTCTCTCCCCATTTGACATCAATGGAAAAGGGATCATTTTTTATTATCATGTGACTTCGCCTATCACCAACAATTTGTTTCTCTCACCTTTGACATCTAGGATAAAAAGTTGCTCCCCCTTTAGAATTTCACGATTCTCTTTCTTATTCTATTTCTCCTCATGTTTTCATGCTTTATTCCATTTTCATCTAACTCATTTTGTTGCTCCCTCTGTCATCAATGGTTCCTTATTTTGAATGTAATGTTATCTTTGTGAACATCTTTCCTTATCGACAATACTCCCCTTTTAACTGTGCCGACTCCCCCCTTAGACTGGGCCATTTCTTGAAGCTTTATGAAATAGCTCCCCCTGTGCTCATGTATGATTTACCAAGTCACTATCTTATGCTTTGTACAATCCTATGTTGTCCTTTGTTTGGTCTTCCTTTCCTGCTATTTAGAGTCCCCCTCAACATTATCCATGATACTAGGAGTTTCTATGCCAAATTGTTTGAGAATAATGTATAATGTTGCTCTATTGCAGGATCATCATTTGTAATCCTGACATCTTCCTCTTTACTTGTTGATTTATCATTGTTACTCATATTTGCAACTCTTGTGGGCATGTCCTCTGGATATTCTCCATTGACATGTTCTTCTTGTTTTTGTTTTCTTCACCAAACCTTCTTATATTTGATATGAGCATTTTCTTTCATGGAAGACTCCATCATGCTTCTACAGTCCTGAGCTATGTGTCCATAGTTGTGGAATTTGTAACATTCAACATTATTGTAGATACATCTATTCATTACTTGTGTATTTATTCCATAATCTCTACATTCTATAACCTTATGTCCAAAATTGTTCCAAGAAAAGCAATAACCATGAAATAAACTTTCATACATGGGAGCAAAGGGTCTTCTTTGAAATGGAGGTCTTTGAGATGCTTTCTTTTCATGTCTTGATTGATCATGGTATTTTACTCTACTATTAGAATCCTTCAAACCATTTGTATGACTTTTAGGTATTTTTTTAGTCTTTCTTGATAGTTTGAAATTCTTTTATTCTTCAATGTGTTTCTGCGTGTGGTCATACCCAATACCTATCTTGTCACTAGGAGATCTGTTTTGATTAAGGATGTCTTCTAAGGATGATGAACTCTTCTCAAACTTCAAGTTTGTGTAAACCGTCCTTTTCACTTCTTCTCTTAGAAAAACAATGTCAAGTTCTTTTGTTGGACACATTTCCTCCTCTTTTAGTTGACTGTTTAGGACTTCTTCAATTTTCTTGTCCTTTTATATTTGAATCATAGCATTCTGGAGGTTTGTGCTTAGTTGGGTATATTTCTCTTCTAATTGATTCTTCAATATTTCTTCAGTCTTCTTAGCCACTTCTACTTGTTCCTTTAAAAAAATGACAATCTTTTCAGTCTCACTTAGCTTCTCTTCTAGGAATGCATTCTTTGCTTGATATCTCTGTAGTTGTTCCATTAACATTTTTTTTCTTCTACCTTGCATTCCTCAAATCATCTAGTGCACTAATCAGTTCCCCTTCAAGGTCTACTTCAACTTCTACTTCATCATTCTCTTATTCTTTCGAGGCATGGCTTTTGCTTTCATCTTTATCTTTATCAAAACTGCTTTTATTTGCATAGGTACATCCATTGTCACAAGGATTTATTTTATCAGGTCACAAGAATACTTACATGATTGGACTTCCTTCACCTTTTCTTCATTTTATTTATTAGTCTCATGTTTATTTGGGTTGTGATCCATTTTCTTTGATATTGCTTCTTTCTTTGGTGTATCTTCCTTTTGATCTTTTGCACATTCCTACCTTGCTTCCTTTGTGTAGTTTTCCTATAGTTTGTCCCAAATCTCTTTAGCCAATGAATGATTTCAAACTTCTTTTCTTTTCTTTTCAGACTATGATAAGCCCCTTAGAATTATGTTCATTCCATTTCATTGTATTTTTGTAGCTTCTTTGTTGTTGCACCCTTTGGTCTGCATTTTGGAGTGGTGTAACCATCTAATACTCTTTTCCAAATGTCAAACCCATGTGCCTATAAAAATGCTCTCATCCTTATGCTCCAATAGGAAAAGTTTGATCCATTGAACAATGGAACTCCGTATGTAGAGTAAACTTCCTGAATATCCATGATCTTCCTTCCAATGGTTAGACTGTTCATGAAGGAACCCGCTCTGATACCAATTGTTGGAATATTCACCAATACAAAGAGGGGGGGGGGGTTGTGAATCAATATTAAGCACTTTTTACCATTTTTAACCTTAAGAACATCATGTAAACATTAACCATTAACAATTTCATTCATTATAACATAAAACCATACACATAACACAATGATTTTTACGTGGAAACCCAACTAGGAGAAAACCACAAAACTTATCTTTTATAAATGTCTGAAGGTGCCAACCTATTGTTACAAACATTGTAGGCACCAACCTACTGGAGACACCAATATCATTATTTGAGCACCAAATCTGCAAGATGTAGGCATCAACCTATTGTAGACACCAATCTCCTCAATTGAGCACCAACTCAAAAAATGTAGGCACCAACTTACTGGAGACACTAATCTCCTCAACTAAGCGCCAACTCAATAGGATATCACCAATCCAAGATATTCAAACATAGAGTACTTATGAATTCACATGCATGCCTCATTTCATAGACAATTATTCAAACCCTATAAATCCTCGTAGCATCATTCCCAGAATTTAATCACGAACAACATCCATTGACGACAACATCCATTCATGACAACGTCCATTAACGACAACACCACTCACTGAAACATCACGAAAACATCGCAAMTTTATAGTAGAGCATATGGAAACATCACAACCTCACGAAAACATCACAACTTCATAACAAAGAATACAACAACATCACAACCTCACAACAACATCACAACTTCATAACAGAGCATACAACAACATCACAACTTCATAACAGAGCATACAACAACATCACAACTTCACAAAAACATCACGACAACATCACAACTTCATAGTAGACCTTGAGAATAAGACAGACCTTAAGAGAATCTCTTAGACTTCTCTTGCACACCAGAAAGACACCCCAACACCTTTTGCACATTCCTACCTTGCTTCCTTTGTGTAGTTTTCTTATAGTTTGTCCCAAAGCTCTTTAGCCAGTGAATGATTTCAAACTTCTTTTATTTTCTTTTCAGACTATGATAAGCCCATTAGAATTATGTTCATTCCATTTCATTGTATTTTTATAGCTTCTTTGTTGTTGCACCCTTTGGCCTGCATTTTGGAGTGGTGTAACCATCTAATACTCTTTTCCAAATGTCAAACCCCGGTGCCTGTAAAAATGCTCTCATCCTTATGCTCCAATAGGAAAATTTTGATCCATTGAACAATGGAACTCCATATGTAGAGTAAACTTCCTGAATATCCATGATCTTCCTTCCAATGGTTAGACTATCCATGAAGGAACCCGCTTTGATACCAATTGTTGGAATATTCACCAATGCAAAGAGTGGGGGGGGGGTGAATCAATATTAAGAACTTTTTACCATTTTTAACCTTAATAACATCATGTAAATATTAACCATTAACAATTCCATTCATTATAACATAAAACCATACACATAACACAATGATTTTTACGTGGAAACCCAACTAGGAGAAAACCACAAAACTTATATTTTATAAATGTCTGAAGGTGCCAACCTATTGTTACAAACATTGTAGGCACCAACCTACTGGAGGCACCAATATCATTATTTGAGCACCAAATCTGCAAGATGTAGGCATCAACCTATTGTAGACACCAATCTCCTCAATTGAGCACCAACTCAAAAAAATGTAGGCACCAACTTACTGGAGACATCAATCTCCTCAACTAAGCACCAACTCAATAGGATATCACCAATCCAAGATATTCAAACATAGAGTACTTATGAATTCACATGCATGCCTCATTTCATAGACAATTATTCAAACCCTATAAATCCTCGTAGCATCATTCCCAGAATTTAATCATGAACAACAACATCCATTGACGACAACATCCATTGACGACAACATCCATTGACGACAACATCCATTCATGACAACATCCATTAACGACAACATACACTCACTGAAACATCATGACAACATCACAACTTTATAGCAGAGCATATGGAAACATCACAACCTCACGAAAACATCACAACTTCATAGTAGAGCATACGACAACATCACAACTTCACAACAACATCACGACAACATCACAACTTCATAGTAGACCTTGAGAGTAAGATAGACCTTAAGAGAATCTCTTAGACTTCTCTTGCACACCAGAAAGACACCCCAACACCTTGAGTGCACCTCATAATTGATCTCTTCATCAGTTTCACTAAAAATGCAAAATTCTATATTGTATTTATAGTAATTTTGTCCCCCAAAATTAGCCGAGTTGACCTCAATTTTATGGTTGGGTTGTCGGACGAAAAACTCATATCTCCTCATTATTAGAGAGTTAGAGGGACTTCCATATACCATTGGAAAGGTATTAGAATAATATTTCCAACCATGTAACTTGTGCTCCAATTTGAGTTAGTTATGTATGGTAAAAATTTCTTCAAAGATAGGGTATCCAAATTGACCACAAATAATAGTTTCAATAATCTCCATTTCACAATCTTTATCTTGGACATATGTAGGCTTCTTCACTTGAATTTAGGTGATTCTTCAATTGGTTTTAGGGCTTATTCAAGGCTCCATTTGTGTACAAATCAAAATGGGCATGTGGAAACAACCACATGTTATCTCATCCCATGAGGGCCATGCTTAAAAGCTACGCCACAAGGGGACCACTTTGGAGTTATATACACTTATGTCAAGGATGCTTCAAGGCACTTTAAGGATTCTTCAAGTGGACACATCATTAATGCTTCATGGTATTCTTCAATTTGCTTTGACATTGACTTGTCCTCATGTCTTGACTACTGCATGTTGGCTTCTCAAGGCTTCATCAACGTGTCTTCAAGGCTTCTTCTCTTGGCTTCATGGCTTCAAGGCTTATTTACTTGGTTGCATGGCTTCATGCCTTCTTCAATTGGATTCATGGCTTCAATACTCAAATAATATCAATGCTTCTTTACTCGGCTTCATGGCTTCAAGGCTTCTTTACTTGGCTTCATGGCTTCAAGGCTTCTTCACTTGGCTTCATGGCTTCAATACTCAAACAATCTCCTTTTCTCATTGGTACATCATCATTATCACTGTTACATCCTTATCATTACGACCACATCATCATAATCACTGCCACTTTGACATCAATGACAACATTTTCTCAACAATGCTTGATTGACAGTTTGGAAGCATGGGAAGCATTGTAACAATGAAAATCGGTTTGGTAAATTTTTTTATTTACCCTACTGTGGTGCGCCTTTCGACATAAAGACGCACCAAGGTTATCGTTCAACAGTACTAGTGCGATTTATTCGGTACATATAATTTTATTATAAAGTATGGTGGTGCTACTGAAACATGAACCCGTTGGTGTTGTATTCTTTATGAACATCCCAGTGCATATTGTTCAACGACGTCGGTGTGATTTAGTCGATGCATGTAATTTTATTATAAAGCATGACGATGCTACTGGAACATGGATGCACCATTTTTGTATTGTTCATGATCTGAATGGTGTGTATATACCTTAAAGGCGCACTGAGGAAAAAACCTTTGCAAAACATTACAGTCGCTTGCCTCCACTACAAACAGTGATTGTGTGTTTGAACATTTAAGTCCTGGTGCAATGGTTTTCTGGTGCACACTAGGGCATTTTTACCATAAAAGCGCACTGAAAAAAAAAAACCTCTGCAAAAAACTTCGGCTTCCTACCTCCGTTATCAACCTCCACTATTAACAACTAAGAGAAGAATTTTCCGGGGAGGTTCCATAAAAACCTCCCCAACAAGGTGTTCTCCTTGTAGTGGATATATTCAAAAAGATTTTTTTCAAATGATTTCAGGATATATATGAGAAATATGTTTTCTCCAAACTCACTTAATTGCAACAATCTTGTGTGGTGGAGTATTTCCATGATCTACATGTACAAGCCACTCATGTAATAGACCTATCATATGACCGCCTACTACAAATCCTCATATGAAGGTTGAAAGAGAATATAGAAAACTAACTCAACTTGCTAGATATAAAAAATGTAGAGCAAGCTCAAAAAATCAAAATTCACTAAAGAGAAACTATTGTCCTATCAACAATCACCTTAGCCCCAATCCAAACAATGTAGCTCAAAATATATTCCTCCTAACAAAAGGATTTACCATTAGATGTAAGGAACTACAACCCTTGTCTTAGGTGTAATGTGCTTAACTGGACTTCAAGCCATAAAATGCAAGGACAAAAGGTTCTACCTATGCGAAATAAATAACAACAATAAGAAAGAAGCAGAAAATACATCATACTTAGAAACTGACATTTCATGTGAAGAATCCGAAGGTCCTAAAGAATCTAGTGATCAAAATACCATCCCAACACTCTCTATAATCATGATTATGGGTATTTCTCAACCATGGACTCTTAAAATTATTGGTTACATTAAGAAAACAAGAATAATAATGCTTATAGATAGTGGTAGTTCAAATAACTCCATAGACACAAAAATAACAAAACTATTAAGTATGTTCATCTACCCCTCCTTTAACTTTCAAGTTGCAATATTGGGGGACAAAACCACATCATGCAATGGGAAATGCCATAAAATATAATTGATTTGATAAAAAATCAATGTCTCCAATGTATGCTATGATAATTAAACATTGTCTTAGGAGCGCAATGGTTGGCTACTATGGGTTTGGTGGATCTAAATGTACAAGAACAATTCCTATTTTACGAAAGTGGAAAAAATTACAAGTTTCCTAGAATCAAGAGCCCTCCCCCACAAATAGTCTCGTCCAACAAAATGATTAAGAAAGGAGCACAAGCCTATGTCTACATTTTTATTCAATGGAAGGAGCACCAAGGAAATTTAAGTGACAAATCGATTCAAAGAGAACTAATTGTGAATTTGAAGTATGAGATTGGGTGTTCATTTGACTCTAATCACATGAGCAAAAATCACTTAAAAATTACAAGAATAATAAAATTGCACCCAAGTCTTATGGTCGTTACCAAATCTAAAAAGAATAGGCTAAGTAGCCTATACATTAGACATCCCAAACAAGGGAAAGCTACATGATGTTTTCTATGTTTCATGTTTGAAGAAAAAATTATGTCTAATAACTCCTATACATATAGAGCTGTCCATTTTGGATGAAGAAGGGAAACTAGTATACGATCCCGATGGTATCTCAAAATTCAAAACCAAAGTTATTCATTCAAGAGATGTCAATGAGTACCTTGCCAAATGGAGAAACCTACCAGAAGATGGCACTACTGGGGGAAAATGAAGATTTCAAGATCAAGACACTCATCACTCATCTTTACCATTGATTCAAGGATGAAGCATTCTAGAAGGGGAGACTTGTAATATACCCTAATTAAAATATAGGTTAAATATAAGCAATTATTAATTATTGTAATGGTTGACTCTTTATGAAGAGTCACAACTCTATTTATTATGTGTATAAATAAGTGAGTATGTGCATCATTGTAATCATCACCTAGAATAATCTACATTAAATATATATTTTTAGATATGTGGTTTCACCATATATGTTTCAGTGTTAAATTGGTTTCCAATGTGAGTATGCAAATGCAATTTCTTATTTCTATAAAATTTATATTAATTATCACAAGTTAAATATTGTTTTGTAATAGTATTTTTTTATATATATTTTAATTAATGTCTTTGGATATAATAATTGCAATAATGTATTGTATCATTTAAACAAATATACTAGCAAAATACACCACTATTCATTATAATAATGTAAATCATCTATATATTTAATCGACAATGTAATATTTTATATCATTGGATACTGCAATATTCCCTCGACATTTCACTCTGCCGCAAGCCATGAGCATCCTCTGGAACCTCCTGCTTCTCCGATGGCTCCAACCCGACCCAACCCAGGAGAAGGAAATCAACAACCATAAGCAAATCCAACAAATTCCCGGGAGGATTTGGAAGCTTTCGTTAATTTCTAGACAAGTTTTTGATGAATTGTAAATTTTTGTTAATTTTTGTCTACATATGTAGCCATTTTTACATGGAAAATCAGTAGTTCCTACTGGATCAGTTCCACTAGTGTAATTAGATTGCATCAGACAAACAATTTTCTAGGAGAAGAACATATAATTCAATACTTTGCTTTTGTAATCTGTGACAACACAGATCTCTTTTTAATATAAATTCTAAACCTTTTCTGTTAAAAAAAACATTGGATACTGCAATAAAAATAAAGATTATATACAAATAAGGGAGCCTTCATTACACAAAATGGGATAACATAAAGGTTCATAACAATCAAAATGTCAATAAATATCAGTGACAATATTGGTAACCTGTTGTCATAGAAATTGGGATAATACGTTGATATAATTGATTTTTACGAATGAACATTCCAAAATATAAAACTTGAAACATTCAATTATATTGATCAACATTCATCACTCAAACTGTTGCCATTGCTCGAACTACTTGCATGTCTCATTTTTTCATCACTTGCAAGTGATATTGCACTTTCGTTATTTGCAATGTCCCGTTGATTAGCTTTATTTTGTTGCACCTCTTCATGTTCCATCTAGAAACATATAAATAAAGTGTAATATGTATATCTACATTTATAGTATAACATACATATTGTATAAATCGAAAAGTGTACCATAGCAGCGAGTGTTGAATGGGTTCCTTATTCTTGGACTCATTAGATTGATTTTTGTATTGTAAGTGAAAATATTGTCTAATAGACATTCTTTCCGCTATGTACCTCATAATTTTAGAAAACTCCCCACCCTCCCTGATCCAAAATGGATCTGGACCGATGAATGGGTGTACGACTCAATACTTCTAATATTAAATTGACAATTATTGAAGGTCAATAAACCTTGTAAAGTAATGTAAAATTGAAATTCTAATAAGACAAAAATGAGAACATGAGAGGAAAATGCATAATTAAATGTAATTTAATAATTGAACAAGAGAGAAGGTTGAGGTATGGGAAACGAAGGGTCAGGTCTGTTGGCCTTCCCCATACCCCCAATATCTCCCTATTTCTTCCCTCACTCTCATTTTGCAAGGTGTCTTTTGGCCGAGAGAGGAAGAGGCATCGAAGCCATGAAAACAATGTAACCAGAGATTGCCATAATGAAAAGACTGAGCCCCATTTGAAGCTGGTTTTTCCCATTTGGGTTTCCAGTGCAAAAATTATGAGTTCATTGGTGACCAGTTGTGTTCATTTTCACTATGTTGAGTATTAGTTTGTTGTTTACTTCATTTATGAGATGAAAAATGCATTCCCATGTATTTATCTAAATGGTCACCTATAATTGAGTTTTAAGGGAAATGAAGAACCTTGATCTCTCTTGAATGTTCATCATACATTTCTTGTCAGAGTCGAAGACCGAAGGCCATTAAATTTTGTTTGTTAGATGAGTTTACATTGCCTAGGATTCAAAATTAATTACTAGGGCATTTTTATCTATAGCGACTACAATGCTCTCTCCCTGGGCAGTTGATTTGTTCATTGGATTGATAAGTTCACTTTCCAATCAACTTAACTCCCTCTGGTCGACTTGAACACCATTGGGTAGAATTGTTTAATGTTGGACCATCTAAATTAATTTCCAAGTTGAGTTGAATATATTAGGCAAGTTCACATTCCCATCATACGTCTAAATTTAATGTTGAGTCGAATTTACATTTCCTTAGAATCTGTAAATTCTTGATGTGCGATTTCCTACTTGTTGCACAGATTATATTATTATATTACTCCTCTGAATTGTAATTTCCTCCCCATAGTTGAATTACTTCTGCCAAGTCAAGTTAACATTGTCTGGGTTGAATTAGTTTATTTTTCGGTCGATTTCCTCCGTCGGTCAACTCAACTATCTTCTAGTCAACTTACATTTCCTCCGTCGGTCGACTCACCTCTCTTCTGGTCGAATTACATCTCCTCCGTTGGTCGACTCACAACTAGTCGACTTACCTTAGTCTGGCCAACTCACAGTTGGTCGAATTACTTGTTAGTGAGATGATGTGTTAATAATTTGGTCGATTGAATTAACTTGGGTTGATTCCTACGAGCATGATCGAATTCAACTTGCTTGGACGAGCTGCAATTCTTGTGGGGTGTTTTTAAACAAGGCAAGGCAAATTTCGAATAGCCTGGGCATAATTAAAAGTTGTTGGGTGAAATTCTACCTCCCCTGATGTTTTTAGACATGGATGGGTGGATTCCTTCATGCCTGGGTGTCTTTAGAAGTTGCTAGCTGAATTTAGATATCGCCGAACATGCTTAGTGTAGTGACCAAATTATTTAACATCAATTAATTCTACAAACATAATAGTAAAATTCAATAATTCCTTTAAGTTGAGCACCTACGCATTTTAAATTGATCAACAAATAATAAAATTTTATAACAGATTAAAAACAAATACATAATTTTAAATACCTGGGTCTGATGTTCACCCTTTGTTTGTCCGCTTGCCTTGTTGACTGCTGCTGAACTGTGTAAACAATGCCCAAAACCTTATTCCACCCTGCCAACTAGGACAACTTCCTAGCTCCAGGATATCATATGGATATCCTGGCCCCCGTGCCCAAAACCTCCAGCAAACCGGTGCCTGTACTGGTCCAATCCAACTA
>SNQJ01S0008812.1:419231-430778 GCA_010110895.2 Picea sitchensis | reverse complement strand
TAAGACTTTGGAAGGTGGATGGAGCATTTCACAGGCCAAAAGGCATGACCAATAATTCATAATGTCCTTCATGAGTTTTGAAAGAATTCTTCGGGATATCTTCCTCCTTCATCCTAATCTAGTGATGTTTCGAGCGAAGGTCCAATTTGGTGAAGACATAGGCCCCTTAGAGTTCATCAAACATATCATCAATGATCATAATGGGAAACTTATCTTTGATGGTCAGTTGATTTAGGGCCTGAAAATCAACACACATGCGCCACATATCTTCTTTCTTCAATACCATCACTACTGGTGAAGAATATGGGCTTGTACTATTGTGAGTTACACCCGCCTCGAGTAATTCTTGTACCATCTTTTCGATTTCATTTTTTTGAGCAAATGTATATCTGTAGGGTCTTAAATTGGGGGGTTAACTGCCCAAAAGGAGAGGGATGCTATGATCATGCTCACCTTTGGAGGGAGGTAAGGTAGTGTGTACCTCAAAGACATTTGGGTACTTGTTCAAAATAAGTTGCAGGCGAGGAGGAACTACTTTCGAGGCCTCTTTAGTGGCCTGGATAGAATTAAATTGAGCAATCACACCATGGTAGCCTTTCTTCAACAATTTTTCCATACTGTGAGAGCTGATGATTTTAGGAGAGCTCGCTTGGAGACCGTGAAGGGTATATGAGTGAGCCTCGTGGTGAAAGCTCATATATAAATCTTGATAATCCACTGTGATTATCTCCAAAGTGCAAATCCATTCCACACCCAATACAATATCACATCCACCCATGGAAATAGAGAACATGTGGGTTTTAAAATGATAATAACCCATTTGGAGTTTGACATTTTCACAGTGGCCCCCACACTTCATAGTACCCCCATTAGCAATGATAATCTAGAAATTAGAAACATGGAAGATAAAGCAATGGAGCTCATCGACAAGCCTTTGATGAGTAAAATTATGGGTGTTACCAATATCAATCAATACCACAACTCGTCGATGTTTGATGTATCCCTTGATCTTCAATGTCTACGGATCCGATATATCATAAAGTGCATGAAGTAAAATGACCAGTTCCAGTGAGGCCGTAGGATTGAAAACTGGATCTTCCGCATGATCACTGGATGGAGCCTCCTCTGGGTCTGGGGATTCATATGAGGGGATGTCTTCATAGAGGGAGGAAGTTGATACGTCAATCTGGAAGAATTCATGTTCTCAACATTTATGTCCTGGTGCATGCTTTTCATCACAATGGTAGCAAAGTCTTTGCTTGTGTTGTTCTGCCATTTCAGTTGGAGATACCTTTTGGACCTTCAAGGTTTTTGTTGGAGTTGGGGTGGCCCCTAGGCAAGGACGATTGGAAAATGGATCCTTTAGGGATGGTTCCTGAAGGATAGTCTCTACTTCCTTGGCTAGTTGGCATGCCTGCAACTAGGTAGTAGGATGATGCATACTCAAATGCGCCTTGATGGCATCCTTTAAGCCACTCATAAAAAATTCAAGGTAAAATTCATTATATAAGCCCTCAGTTATGATAGCCAACTATTCAAATGCTGCGATGAAGTCTGATACTGATCCAGTTTGGTGAGCTTTCCCAAAAAATAAGATTCACGATGAAAACGAGCATAAACTGCTTTGGTGAACATGCTCCAAGTGGGGAATCCAGGATAACACTTCTTATTCCATTGCCACCATTTCCACCGTTCTTGATATAGGTATAGAACCCCAACATGGATTTTGGTCGCATCATCTTGAATATCATGGAGGATGAAGTATTGTTCCATTTGAGACACCCACCCAATTGGGTTAGAACCATCAAATTTATGCATGTCAATTTTGGGCAGCTTATTCCAAGAGTGTGTAGACCCCCAAGGGGAGTGGGACGAATGAGTATGATCATGCAAAGAAGACTATGGGACAGCTGGAATGTACTCAACATGCTTACCCTTAAGGTTTTGCAATACCTCTTCTAGTTTCCGAGAGATGGATTGTTGGGATTCTAGGTCGATCTCTAAGGCGATTGTCCTAGATTCTAGGTCCTCGTGGCTCTGGTAGCAGATAGTAGGCATGGTGGAGGAGTGGGTAGTCGGTGAGGTGTCGGGAGGGAAATCTGGGTCACAAAATTTAATAGGTACTAGGGAGATTAGTGTAAAAAAGGAATCTAATAGGATATGTGTCAAATAAGGGTGTCTCGGAAAGGGGTGGGACCACGAAAAAAGGCTTAAAAGTGAAGGGTACCACTGCGATTAGAATGAAAAGAGGAATTCAATGGAAAAATTCTTAACTGCAAGAAATGTGTAGGAATTTCACAACCAGAATGTAGTAGACACAGTTGCACATCAATAGATGTGGTTGGTTCTATTGATTTTTATGTCCCAAGGGTTAGGGGATTCAAGGGTTCTACATACAAGGGTTTTCCCTATGCTATAGCTCTCTGATATACGTGCGTAGTCCAACAATAATACTCGACCCAATATCTCAGGGCACCAACTAAGGAGGCTAGACTGTACCCTTAGCTGTACTACCCAACTACCCAGGTATGAGAGAGTATCTTCCTAAGTGTTGTTCTTGGTGACACTATAACAGTTAGGCGATCAATCGATTTATCTATGGAGGGTTTTAGGATGCCTAGGTTGATCCGTATACAAGTGTTTTCTGATGCGCTACCACTCAAAGGGGTACCAACAGGGGTTACACAGGAGGCCAACATATGTGCGCTTAAAAACCACTTGTATTTCTTGCATGTATGACTCCTCAACTGTGGGTTTATGTAGTGGCTGTATTATTTAACATCAATTAATTCTACAAACATAACAATAAAATTCAAAAATTCCTTTAATTGAGCACATTCGCATATAAATTTATCAACAAATAATAAAATTTTATAGCAAAATAAAACAAATACACAATTTAAATTACATGGGTCTGATGCTAACCCTCCGTTTGTTCGCTTGCCTTATTGACCTCTATTGAACTATGTAAACACTACCCAAAACTTGTTCCACCCTACCAACTAGGACAACTTCCTAGCTCCAGGATATCATATGGATATCCTGGCCCTCGTGCCCAAAACCTCCAGCAAACCGGTGCTGTACTGATCCAATCCAACTACAGAACTCAACTCCCCTCTCTGCAATCCAAGAGAAACCTCCAAGAAAAATAAAAATCCTGTAGAATGATTCCCCTTCGTAAACCTCCTTCCCCTTCATATCCTTCCTTCACCGCCTCTTGCATTTACTTCCTTACCTACGCATAGTTAATGCCCCTTATCCTTTCATTTATTATTTTATCCTTTCGTAATTAATATCTTATCCCTTTCCGTGTACGTAACCTTTTTAACAATATAATTTATTAACCCCCTTTTATTTCTTTACTTAATTAATTAATGAGTTAATTAATACTTAATTAATCCTTGACAATCATGAACAAGTAATTAATAATAATTAATTAGCTAAAGTTATTTAAGAAATAATTATTGTTTAGCTAACTTTTAGGACAGTTAGATTATTAAATTAATTACAATTAATAATCCTATACATCTATTTAAGTAGGGTTGTTACAGTTTATGCACATAACGATAGATCTCTGTAGCTTAAAGACACTGGAATGCGTCTCTACCCTGAAAAATTTACGCCACAATTCATGCCCTGCAAAGTGCTTTGAGACCACTTGCAATATTCTAGATATAATATAATATGAAAAACAAGAATTATAGAGCAAGTAGTAGTGGAACAACAATAATATATCCATAACAATATCAGAATAATACCATAATAGTAGCATAAAAAGCTCATTTATTATTGATAGTAATGTTCACTTGCCTCTTCGAGGGAGAAACCTCCAGCAGAGCATAGCTCTATTACAAAAATTTCCAAGACAAACTTCACCCATGCCTCCTACACGTATTTATACTAATTCTACCTTCTAAGGAAACTTCTAGAGGAATATCTTTCTAGAAGCAGAAGCTTCTATTAGGTCTTCTTACATTGACTTATTCTCATTTATTTCTTAGGCCGTACTAACTAATGTAGGCCTTTATTACATAGAAAACATATCATGCTAACTAATGACCCATGGAGAGGGGTTAGGATCGGATCCTAACAAAGTAATTCTTGTTATTGACTAACCTTGTATCTTGGGTACCATCCTCGAAATGAAAGTTTTATCGAGCTTTATAACCTAGAAAAAAATAACTTATCACAACAAAGTTCCTAGACTTTAATCAAAGATAATTTTTAGCTTTCTTTTATAGTGTATAAACTCAATTGAGTACCTATGAGCCTTATGTATTAGCAGAACATATGACTGAAAAGTCATATTTAAGGAACCTAAGCTGGGTTTTTTCTATTTAAATTAATAGAGTATTGTTTTGGGTGGAGATACAATATAGTGACATTTTAGTATGGATTTTTCAATAATGTATTGGACAAATAGATTTAAAAAATGTATGATATAAATCAAAATACTATACAACATATGTACATACTAAAGGTAATTTTTTTTAAAACAAAATATCTTATTCCAAATTAAAAAAATAAAAATAAAAGCACAACATTAATATATTATCAAAAGAAAAAATTATTTTGATTAATTTATATAAATGAATGACCATTAAATATTTTGAGATTAAATGATAAGTAAAACTTTAAAGATATTTTGAAAGGATAGTTATGTTTGGAGATGGGATCACACATGCTCGTTGTTATAAACCCTAACCCTTTTGCTGATTGTTCATGGCTTTGGCCTTTGGAAGGGGCACACTACCCTCCCTGATGTATCAACTTTTTGGTTGCTGGTCAATTCCATCGGTGAGATAACAAAATCACATCCCTCAAGGTTTGTCAAAAATTTGGATGAAGTTCCTGAAGTCCCCGTCCACTCCAGGAAATTGGCACTCTGTCTCACAGAAAATGGGTTGATTGACCAATTCACAAGGATTTGGCCATCCCCAAGGTCCATGGATTTATGGGTTGACAAAAATCGGAAACCTTTTCTCAAAGGGATGTTCTCTCATGCGTTTTGTGGCAAAGGTTTCTTCGTTTTCTTGTTCGAAGATAAGGGAGATCATGATCTAATATTTCGTAACAACCCAAACTTCATGGGAACCAGAGGTATGTATCTCAATCATTGGACTCCTGATTTCAATCCAAAAAAACAACATCCCTTTGGTCGTCCTAGTTTAGGTGTGACTGCCATATTTTCCTCTACATTTTTGGAATGATGAAACCATTATAAATATTGGCAACAACTTGGGAAAGTACACTAACTGAGCAGAGCCTAGGGACGATATGCAGGCTAGTGCCTGTATCTGTTTCGAAGCGTATCTTGAGAAGGGTCTTCTTGAGACAATTTATCTCACTTTGGATAACTAGACATATGTTCAACCGATGGATTACGAACAACTACCTTTCAAACGTAAGACCTTCCATGAACACTGACACTTTGCCAAAAACTTCCTGATAGCAACTACTCAACAATCCCTACTTGAGTCGAATGAATAGTGGCAGCTTCATAGGAAGAAATGGTAGGTGCCTAATGTTACACATTATTTTGGTCATCCCTGTGATCAACTGGAAATATGTGCATAACTCACTTCTATGTTCGCTGAAGTTACTAAAAAGACTTTCTCCATGAGAAAAGTGGATCATCTTTCCTTCCTTAAAAACCATATCAAAGGAGATTATCACACCCTGCTCAATGTTGGGGGTGTGACGATGCCTGATCGTCGTATGCTGCACCAACACTGGACTGCGACGTCGTTGCATGCTTCTTGTGCATGGGGTGCGACGATGCTCAAACAAAGGGAAAAAGAGGAAATTCATGACAGTTCTAGAAGATGAGGTGGCTTGATCGGTTTGGATATTACTCGCTTCTTTGATTTAGTTGGATCATCCTAATCTCCTCATCCATCCTTCTTTCACCCTATATAAAGAAGGATCTCTCATAACACATGTTATATAATATAACATATGTTATAACATGTGTTATGTTATATAACATGTGTTATTTTATATACCATGTTATATAATATACCATGTTATATTATATGTTATGTTATATAACATAACATATGTTATGTGTTATATATATAACATATGTTATATAATATAACATGTTATATAACATAACATGTGTTATATGTTATATAATATGTTATAACACAACATATGTTGTGTTATATGTTATATTATATAAGTTTTTTAACAAATGTGTGGGGGATTTCAAATGGAAGTAAACTTCAAATTATGTATCTTATACATTCAAAGGGATTTTGTAACTAAATTATAATTATAATAATTTGATTGAGAATAGCAAGGTGATTGTATGAAAAACAATCAAGTGAATCTATAGTTACAATTCAACATATGTTATGTTATATAACATAACATAACCATATGTTATATAACATAACATGTGTCATGTAACATAACACGTGTTATGTAAGTTATATGTTATAACATATGTTATATTATATAAGTTCTTTAACAAATGTGTGGGGGATTTCAAATGGAAGTAAATTTCAAATTATGTATCTTATACATTCAAAGGGATTTTGTAACTAAATTATAATTATAATAATATGATCGAGAATAGCAAGGTGATTGTATGAAAAACAATCAAGTGAATCTATAGTTACAATTCAATATAATGGAATAGAAAATGAGACCTTTTTAATGAAGAAAAGAGTTGATGTCATATTTATCACGTGGATAAGTTTACATGTCAGTGTCACAAATATACTAGCATAAATCCATCTTATCCCCAGATCTATCATGTGTTGTGGGGATCAAATCCCTCAATATGTAAACTTTTCCTCAAGTCTTTTCAATTTAAAAAAGTTTTCACCACGACAGACTTGATCCATCTGTACTCATAATTGACTGGTGGATCTACATTGGTTCTCTCTCTCTCTCTACACAAACACACATACAAAGTGTCAAGTCTAATTTGAACACAGAAAAAATTAGTGTAATTCCTTCCATGATCAACATGAAGTTGATATGTGGGATTTAAAAAAAATAATAATAAAAAATGTATCTCTCTCTCTCTCTATATATATATATGGAACACTAAAACAATTGGTCTAATCATGTTGATGGAGAGAGGGGTTGTTGCGGCTCAGAAGGGTTTCATTTTTCTACATATTTTGGAGGGTTATGAAGGGGTTTCAAGGTTTAAGTTGAAAAGTGGGATGGTAGTTGTGTGGGGTGCATATGGATGAATGATTATCTCCCCCAGTTGATTACATAGATGTCAGAAGAATTGATTTTCTCTAATCCTATCATAAAGTCATTTGTATATTCGTACCATGAATATGAAGGTTCTCCTTCTTTGGATGAATGATTTAGAGTCTCGTCCCCTGAGAACCGCTCAAATCCACATCGATCTGAACACTTGGAAGTTATTTGGGAAGGGTTTATCCTTGGATCCAAATGACCCATTGATTGTTCATTGATATGTGGGGACTGGTAATGAGAGAAAATAATCTCTCTCTAAAGAGGCTTATAGATGCCGATCTGCTTGATATAGTGTTAATTCAAGAGTTGACGAGATGTTGTGATTCTATAATATTTGAGCTACACAAAATTTTCTTGGGTTGGGAATTTATCGATTTGGACTCAGTTGTCTCTTCAAGGGGGATCATCACAAGATTCTCTACAAACTTCACTCATATTAATTGTTATGATATTTTCTAAGGTTTATTAACAAAGCTCTAACACAAGGTGTTATCACCTATTATGTTCTACTAAGTCTCATCACTCATCTCTTATTTTCTCCATTTCATTTTTTTTGTATAAGCTATAAATCTGAATCATTAGTTTGATTAAAGGTTCAAAATAGTATTAGGATTGAGAGAAATGAGGAATACTTAGTCTTGTAAAATGGGATAGAAATAATTATGCACATGTTTGTAGGATTGTCCTATGACATCATTTAAAGTTTTAACTCCTTTTTAATGCGTCATGTCATAAATTTTGTCTCATCATTACCAAGTTAGATAATGATTTTCAAGTCATTTTCATTCCAAATATGTCAAAGGACAAGTTTAGGAAGGGTGCTATAGGAACTTCCACTTGTCCCTTTTTCATCATCACACATATGGTTGGAAGGAATTTGAGGACATGGATTGTCCTACATGGAAGAATTAAAGTCTCAAGGTGGTTATCAAGTACCTAACCATATCACAACATGCAAAGGTGGTGGTACTTTCATCTGTTTGTACCTTTTACCCAGGACGTCATGTAGAAGGTTTTTTTTTTAAAGATAGTTTTCTTAATATGGCGTTTTATTTGTTTCTATAAGATTCAAATTATAGCTGGTAAATTTAAATTTCCTCCTTATAGCCAAAAAATCATGTATATATCTCTACATAGCAGACGTATTTCACTCCTACAACAAGGAATCTAGTCTTCTGGTCGTGACAAAAAAATGGGTAAAAGTGGACAAATGAATAGAAAAGAGCCAGAAGGACCCGAGATCATTGAGGCACACGAGGAAAACAAACATATATTTGACCAAGATGGGTGGTATATGTTTTGCACCAAATTGGATGGCTATCACTATGGTGTATCTCGTGCATTTGCTGAAGGATTGGATAGACATAGGGTTCATATTGCTAATTTGATTATGCATGTCACAAAGGATTCAATAGCGTCAACCTGTAATATCCCTGTTGATGGTGAAAAGTGGCTCAAGAAAAAATTAATTACAGGAGGGGATGTCAATCAATTCCTGAAAACATAGAACATATATCCTAATAGGGCCAAGGGTATTCCTGGGGACTGGATAGTTTATGAATGGATGGAGTCTCTACTGATGCTCAAACGTTTTATCACATGTGAAGGACGTTATTCCACTGTTTTCCTATTTCACTTACGATTCCTCCTTCATTTGTCAGGAATCAAAAGGATGAGACTGCCATATTAATTCTTGAGAGACTTGAATAAAATGGCCATGAAAGTTCAAGAAAATCCCAAAACCCCACCACATGGTATATATCCTGAAGGTTTAATCAAAGTACTGGTTAAAGAGGAGCTGGAGAAACGACAGAGGACATGGGATCAATTCTTGATCCATTCGGGGTTTAAAATAGAAGTTCACACACCTGCCCAGAAATTGACTAATAAAGCTGTTGAACCAACACCAGGGGCATATTCAAGCATAATTCCACCTGCTACTTCGAGGAAGAATAAAAGGAAGATCAGTCTGAAGACTTCAGATGAACGAGTTGAGGACACCCCAACCAATTTGCAACCAGGTGAAGGATGTTCTCATGCGCCGGGTGGAGGTAGGCATCCTTTCCCTCATGCACATAAAATTTATATCAGAAAGAGTAAAAGGTTAGCAAAACCTATGATCTCGAATGAAATTCAAGAACTTGAAATAGTAGAAACACTTGAAAACCCTATACAAGTTGAAGAACTTGTTCCAAAGACAGTTCCTCCTAGTTCTAGTTCTTCTGATGATGATGTGGATAGATATAAAATTCTGTCAAGGAAAAAGAGTAGTAGGCCACGAAACAAGTTCAAATTGAAATCCAAACCCATGTATAACCCTATAATTAAAGATAAGGTCATAGTGATTGATGAAGAGCCTACAAACCCTAATGCAAAGCCATCAACAAGCAAGAAAGTTTCTAAAATTAGAGCTGAGAAGAAGAAATTGAAGAAGGAAGATCTAACAACAAATAGAAAGGCTCCTACAAGGAAAGACATACTATCTGCCAGGAAACAGAGTAAACAGAGCAAGAGGGGCCCAAAGCCTTTGACCAAATATGAAGATGATAAGACAAGGATAATGGTAACTCATTCTGAAATGAAGCAAGCAAGAGGTAATAATTTGGATTTGTTATCTGAGGCAACTAAATCCATTCTCTAGGGAGAAGCCCTAATTTGAGGTCTTAAGTGTTTATACAAAAACCCAATTTTTGACTTATGACGATGAATGCTTGATAAAAGTTGTTTTGTCTTCATGAGATTGAGGTATTATATTCCTTGAGTAATTAATGACCGTAAGATGGGCAAGAAAACGTATGAATAATATCAAGATCGGGTTTTAAAAGAGAACTACAGGAAGTTCCCGCAACACTCTTCACAAGAAAAACAGTGGTGCTACAGGAACACCTGTAGTAGTGAATTTTGCAGAAGAATGCACTGAATTGCAATTTTGTGATGGAAATAAGAGATGATGAGGGTAATATTTTGTGGAACATAAAGAGAGAATATAATATCCCTTTTAAAGTTGATTTACAACCTCTTTTTGGTGGATGAAAATACATGTCAGTCAACTATTATTGTCAAGTGTTGCAGACAGATGGATGACAAAGGATCAGGCAGATCTCATGAAAGATGTAGCTTACTAGCAAGTTGTATTCAAATCAACAAAAACACCTATCTATATGCAAATTGTTGCCTAGATTAAAGGATCTTAGTTGTAACTATTTCTATTTTTATGTATCAATAGATATAAGAACAATTCTTGCTCGGGGCTTGTAGGAGTTAGTTTTGAGATATCCCTAGATATCAGATTGATCCTAAATGTATGGAATTGATGTAAAAAACTATATATATTTGATTAAGTAAAGGAAGAAGGGGTTGAATCCCTGGTTTTGGCTTGATATTGCATATCTACATATTATTTTGATCTATCTTGCCTATGTAAATACTTCAACTGCCAATGAAATTGATGGTTAGTTTGTTTTCTCTCTATGTTTATCATCTTCATGTTTTCTTTCGAAACATTTTGCTGATGTTATACGATCTTATGAAAAATGATTTTTGTGTTGACAAGGTTGCTTTAAAGGGTTTTTTGTTATCTTTGCTACATTGGTGTTTCTTCTCCTTAAATCTTATTTAGAATGAATTCTAGATAAAGGTTTATTCTTCTACTGCATAAAGACATTAAAGACAAGATTTGTTTATTGGTGGATTTATCAGTTATGTTGTTCCCTTCTCTCAATCACATCACCTATAGATTTAAGTATCTATCCATTAGTTTTATTTACCTTTCTTGTTGCACTTAGGTGAGGGATATTAATAGACCAGAGATTTATTTCCTTTCAAATCAAGCAAGGATTTATCCATCTTTAAACCTATATTGAACATTTTGAAACAAGGTGTGCTAGGCTTAACTCAATAGCAGTCTTGAGTTGACTTCTAGCGCTAACATAATTTGGCGTCGTTGTTGGGTATGAAATGATAAGATTTTCTTTGGGTAGAATGACAAGAGATTACAAATATAGTTGTAGATGGTGAAACTATAACTAAGAGCAAGTTGATTGCAACATATTTTCACCTGGTGACTCCACATAAGAAATTTTGGCTTCAAAGAAAAAGGGGACTAGAGCCCATCCAAAATCTCTAGATGTGCCTGCTGTTTTAGACACTAAGAAAATCCTAAAACAGTCTAAAGCTCTTAAAAAATTAATGTTTGAGAAGTTGTTCATTTTACCTCCTTCTAAAGAATTCACCTTGGGAAAAGAGGAATTTGTGGAACTAGAATCATTGTACACACCCTATCCTGAGGAATGGTATAAGTCTCAAGTAATCCTTGACCCC